>JACEIK010001899.1:126445-214460 GCA_018107945.1 Datura stramonium
CAATAGATTGGGCTTAGAGCTATTAGATTAGGTTGGCACAAACCTTTTTCAGCTAAGAGGGCCCTTCCTTTCACTTTCCCTTTAGTGCTTTTATTTATGTAAAAGCCTTTTTGCTTTCATTTCAATTTCCAAATTAAAACTTATCATAGATGCGACGCATAGTGATTTTTTGATGTCAACAATACCTCTCAAGTGTGGGGGTAGAGAAGACACACCCAACTTGCTAATGATGTGATGGTGATGAATACATAAGAGAGGTTTTTGGAAGTTGTTATCAAGCTGAGACTGTGAAGGAAAGAAAGAGAAGGAAATAAGGATGACAAAAAGTTTTTGATGGGCGAAATGACAATATAAATCAGGTTATTAGATATATGGATAGATACTTTGTTGTAAGAGTGAAGAGACTCTGGTTTAGAAGGTTGAATCGATAAATTAGAAAGAAGGAGGACAAGTTGGTTTATTTTTGTGACAATACAATGCATCATGGAAAGATTTAGCTTAAATTTTTTCGAATAGGTTCATTTCCTCAAGAAAGACAATGAGACTACGAAGTGAGATCATATCTTTCATGGAGAAGAAGGGTGAGTTATTGTATACTTCCTAGGAGAAGTTCAAGGCACTTCTTCAAGATTGTCCTCACCATAATCAATCAAATAAGGTTCTAGCATACACATTCATTGAAGGGATAAACCCCATGAAATTTTGTTAGATGTTCCAAAGGGAGGAAAAATCTTGGAAATTAATTATAATCAGATATATGGATTATTTTCACAACCCGAGTCTATACTCTAAATGGGACATGGTGCCTAGAGCCATAAGTGACCCTAAGCTAACCCATGGCATAGAATAATTCTACCATAACTGTAAATTTAGATGAAAACTAAGTGGAAGCTCAGTAAATATAAATCATCAAGTATGAGTACGGAAGTAGACTAAAATCTGGATAACACTAGAAAATAAAAAATCAAGCTGAAATTCTACTAATCTGTCTAAATGCCTCTACTAGTGATAAGTTCCTGGGACAAGCCCCCAGCTAACTCTAAAGTCTGAAACTAAAAGTGAAAAATACAACTGAAATGGGAAATTGACTCCGATTATCGGGAGATGAGGACTCACCACTGTACTTCTGTTGAACTATTTCCGGAAGAGACTAACCGCACTACTGGGCTTGAGTGCCTAAGCCTATATCATAAAATGATATAGCATACAATATATGAAGTCAGTACTNATATAGCATACAATATATGAAGTCAGTACTTTAAATGTACTGAATATGTGAGGTTATCCAATTAAAATATAAAGATACTAGTGAAAATAGTAAGTAATATTTGAATGACATGCAATGACCTTATCCGAATTATGAATGTTGTAAGCTGCCTTGAATCTAAAAATATTATAAACCAAGTAAAAACTGATTAAGGGTCACATACATATCCTAAAATATGAAGCTGAGAGAGGACTAGGAGTTGTAGTTGTACTGTGGGAGAGCCTATTAACCGACATATAACCATGTGAGCTAGATGTGGAGTTCGATGTATACACCGTATCAAATAGAGCCCACTGTACCTTGTTAGTGTATAGTGGCTGGTCTGTGTTATAACTAACTAAGGCGCATTCAAGATAAAACCTATGATGGAACATAGTTCTAGAAACCTAGGTGCACTTAACCCGGGCCTACTCGGTGCTAAGTACTACTCCCAACTGAAAACGTAATTATATCTAACTGTACTGATAGCTCAAAAATGATGTCCTAAGACTAAGTTAAAACAACTTATCTAGAAAAAGTCCTTAGTGTCTAAATGACCTGATAACCGAAAAATACTAGTAATACTGATAACTAGTAGACTGAAAAGATGAAATTTCTAAGAAAAAATGAGTATACTTATCATTCGAAAACATTGACTTTCATTCAAAGCATTTATACTAAAACTCATACTCAAGTGATAATATCATGATAATATAACCTTTCTTACCAACTTTTAAATCATGCAATATTCAACCCAAAATCATGCTAAAAATAGGGATAGAAACAAATACGTATAATTGAAGCCAAATCATGAATTTCACATAATACTAGTCATGGGAAACTTGAAGTATTACTAAAATTATGAAAATTCATAAGATGAGTAGAAACCCAAACTCATAACATTCTACAGGTCTAGGAATAGTAAGGTTTTCTCAAAATACTTTAGGGCACAAGGGTGAAAGGAATACCCATGCTAAATCCCCACATACCTAAAGAAAAATCTCTTGGAATGATCCTTGAACCTGTTGATAAGAGTGAAGAACCCTAGCTCTTATGTTGGAGAGAATCTCTGAGTTCTACGTACTAATGTTCTAAAAGTCTAAGTGGCAAATGAGGGAGAAATCATTTAACTCCCCTAAATCCTCTGAAAATAACCTCAAAATGATGTAGTTTATGCCAACTAGAACCTTCTCATGAGACTATACTTGATGCCGACACTCTCTAATGGCACAACTGAGGTCAGGTCACTGATACATTTCTTCAATAGAGACACATGGAAGACTGGATGCACCAATGCTACCTCCATAGGCAAGTCCAATTCATAGGCCACATTTCTAAAGAGCCTTAGAATCCTATAAGGTCCAACATATCTGGGACTGAGATTTTCTTTCTTTCCAAACCTCATCACCCTTTTCATAGGTGAAATTTTCATATATAATCAATAATCTACAACAAACATCAGCTCTCTTCTCCTCATATATGCATATGATTTTTGGTGACTTTCAGCTATTTTTAGCCTTTCCTTGATAAGCTGAACTTTCTGTATGGCCTCATGAATTGAATCAAGCACTATCAAGGTAGCTTAACCAACCTCAAACCACCCTATAGAAGACCTAAACATCCTACCATATAGTGCCCCAAATGAGGCCATCTGAATGATGGAGTGGTAGATGTTGTTATATGAAAACTCAATAAGAGGTTGGTGATCGTCCCAAATTCCCTTGAAATCAATCATGCAAGCCCTTAACATATCCTCTAGGGTCTGAATGGTCTGCTAGCTTGACTATCTATTTGTAGATGGAAAGTTGTACGGAGCTTAACCTGAGCACCATGTCCCTTCCAAAATGACTTCCATAAGTGTGAGGTGAACTGAGTACCCCTATTTAAAATGATATACAAAGGAACCCAGTGTAATCTGACCAACACTCAGATGTATGGCTATAACACACCAAAAGTCCCTAAGATCAGACCCGAGGGTTGAAATGGAGAAAATAGGAAAATTTGCACCAGGTCATAGGAGGAGGAGTCCAATGACCCGTCAAGTAACCTAATGGGTCATTGAGTGACCCGTTAGGTGGTGCCAAGTTGGAGAAAATGTTACTTTCCAGAAGTCATGACGGATGGGGTGAATGATGAGTTGGTAATTTACCAACTCATTAGGCACTTAGACATGGGTTTTTGCTTAGTGTTCAAGTCAATAGGTGGATTTTATTCCTTTTCTCCATGATCTTTACAGGTACTTAACTTGAATGGAGAAAAACATGAAATTGAGATAAAAGCATGAAAATAGAGTTGGTGATCGGTGCTCCACTGGAGGACACCGAAGAAACGCTGGATTGACCACAGTTTCCTATTGTGTGGATGATAATTGGAGACTGGCAGACCGCAGATGAGCACAAGCGAACCGCCGGTGCCAATGCCAAAGTGCTAAAGACTTTACTGCCAGGAATTGTGACCAACTGGTGGTCCGTGGATAGCACCGACGGTTCTCCGAGTTCCAGTACCAAAGAGCCAAAACTCTCACCGTCCTTCAGCTAGAACTGACAAGCATTTTGCGAACCACCGGTGAATCACAAGTGGGGCTCGTTAGCCAGGGGTAGAAGAATCAGGCATGGAAAAGAGGAGCAAATCTCTACCCTATTTTTTACCTCTAATATAATAAAAAAATATTCCATTCTAGAAAGGATTGATGATTCTATTGCTTTTGGCTTGTATAGAAAGTAGAGAGAAGTAGGAAGAAAAAGAGTCATTTTGTCATTGAGAAGATAGAAAACTCCATTGGAGTTCAGACCTTGCTTGATTCTTCTTACTCAAGTTTGTGAATGGGTATTGAATTTTTGTTTAATGCAACGTCTTACCTTACTTACATGAGTAGCTAAATTCTTTGCTAGGGGTGTTGTAATACCCCAAAAGTGCATAAGAATAGACCCGAGAGGTTGAAAGTTGAAAACTACAGAAATTGGGAAAAAGCTACAGGACGGGCCATGGGACGACTCGTGGTATCAAGCCATGAGTTGTTGTACGTAGTCGTGGTTAGGATAAGGCTGGGTGGAAGTGTGAACCACGGAAGACACAACGACTCATTGTGGGAAACAAGGGGTCGTTGTTAGCTGTTGTGGGAAGGAGTAAGGTTCTTCAAGAGGCATACAACCGGCGATCCAACGACCCGTTAGGAGAAACCAGGAGTCGTTGGTTGTATTCATTGTTGGAGGTTATGAATTTCCAATGTAGGTGACGGTTTGAGACCACGACTCGTTGGAAGGAACCATGAGTCATGGTGAGGCTGATGGTAAGTGGGTTCATATTTCTATGATGAGCAAACAACGGACAGTGTAACAGATTGTGGTTCTAGAGGACGAGTCGTCCTATCCATCCGTTGGTTAGTTCCAAGAGGAGACATTCAGTAATCCATTAAACGAGGAACATGACCTTGGGGTAAAATTTTGGNGAGTCGTCCTATCCATCCGTTGGTTAGTTCCAAGAGGAGACATTCAGTAATCCATTAAACGAGGAACATGACGGGTCATTGGTGGTTCCCACGACCCGTTGGTACCACCCGTGGTTTCCTTCTGGCCAGTTTTCAGGGCAGGTTCATTAAATGTTTTTTTGACTTTTAAGTGATATAAGTCCCTAAACTACGTCTTTTTGTCTTGGGAAAGCTGGGTTTTTAAGAGAATGACCTATTCTAAAATCTCATTCATGCATGCAAGGATTTTGATAGGTGATCTAAGGGAGATTTAAAGCTTTTCTCTTCAATTATTCCAATTTCATTCTTGGGCTTCCAAGCAGGGTTAGAATTTTATAATTTCAGGTATGTAAGGTCATCAATGGGTGAATCCTTTTGTACCCATGCTCCTATTCTATTAATTTAGTTAAAGTTTATTAAAAACTCGTGGGGTTTTGTATTTGATTTATATTAAAACTAATGATTTAATTATGGGTTTTGTGATTTTGACATATTATCATAATCTACTGATTTTGATCACCTTTTGAGATTTAAATTGATTATAATATTGTTGATTTTGAATTTCTATACAGTTAAGCTTGATTACGCATGCCCCATGAGGAATCAATTTATGATCCATTGATTCATGGATGTTTTTGATAAGCCCAACATGAATTATTAATTTATTTATGAATTTATGTCATCTATTATGATATTATGAAATTCAAGCTATATGCATGATCTACAAGTATATCTGAATTTTATAACTCATGAATTATGTTTTTGGCCGACTCACGGGCCTCAAGTCGTGGCTAGTTCACATAAGTTCAAGAATGGTTATGATTATCGTGATGTAACTAGCCCATGAACTCCTGTACATATTATTATGAGCACTACATATGTTTTAGGAGTAGTATTGAACACCGAGTATGTTCGGGGCTCAGGTTAAGCCCCAGATCTCATGAACTACGTTCCACCGTAGGTATGTTGGGACCCCTTTCATGTTTCTCCCTGGCCTAAATGGCCCTTTTCATGTGTGATCATGCCCTTCATGGTTCCTACCCTTAGGAAGGTACGAACACCCTCCCGACTAGGGTTACAAGTTGGGTTTCATGTGTGCTCATATGGGGTATGTCAGTTAAGAGAATCTCCCACTATTCCTCATGATTCATGCATGTCATGATTATATATGTTGGCTCAATTTATGTTTAATCAATCTCTTCTATTACGATTATGATTATATTTGTTCTACGAATGTTTTGAAAACCTTGAGCCATATGAGATTTCATTATGATTTATGATACGAGCATGTTGTCCTACTCTTATGATCTTTTATGAATTTTATACATGTTTTAAATGTCCGTTTTACTTACCTTTCATACTCAGTACATTCCACGTACTGACCGCATACTTTCTATGTTGTATCATTTCATGATATAGGTCCCAGTTCTCAGGCTCATCCTCACCCGTAGGTAGATCCAGATTTACTCTCAGCGCACTTGGTGAGTCCTCATGTTCTTAGGGCTACATTTTCATACTCTATGTTATTTCTTCAGTTTCTAGATGTTGGATTAGTTGGGGAGTTGTCCCATCAATCCTCCTTTCATGTTTAGAGGCTTATCAGACTAAATGTTGTATTCCTCCATATTGTATAAGTATAGTACTATGCTTCCCTTTTGCTATGTTATGATTACATTCTTTATGTTAAGTCTTCCGCTCATGTGATTGAATTAGATGTATTCTCATGTCATGGGTCGACTTGGAGTCTTTCAGGGCTCCTTGTCCCGTGTCTACGATCCGGGTGTACATTTGGGCCATGAAAAACTTGGTATCAGAGCCATAGGTTCAAATGTCCCAGGGATTCTGAAAGACGCATTAAGTAGGGTATTTTGATTGGTGTGAAGCGCGCAACACTTATGACGAAGAGGCTATTATATTTTTAGGAAATTTTTCCTTCTTTCATGATCTATGTCATCCGATGAACGTCCTTTACTCCTCTAATTTGTGTTATTCGCGTTTGCAAAATCATGCCTCCACGTCGAGTAAATGCCAGGAGGAACGAAAATAAAAATGATCATGAGGGTGCCCATGATGGTGAGCATCAGCCAGCTCCACCCGTTCATGAGGAGCACGTATCGGAGCCAGCTGCCCACGCCGAGTTTAGGGAAGCGATTCAAATGCAGGCACAGACCATGACTGCCTAGGTCTAGAATCAGACGGTGGCGCATTTCCCTCAGAATAGGAATGTAGTGGCAGCTAGGGTGAGGGATTTCTTGAGGATGAGCCCTCCGTAGTTCACGGGGTCAAAGGTGGACGAGGATCCACACGATTTTATAGAAGAGATTCTAAAAATCACCCATGTTATGGGGGCAAATAATGGGGAATGCGTTGACTTGACCTCCTACCAGCTAAAGGGGGTAGCACATATATGATTTAAGCAATGGAGAGATGCCAAGGCAGCGGGTGCAGGCCTGATAGGTTGGGATGAGTTTCACACTACATTCATGGATCGGTTCTTCCCTCGGGAGATGAGGGAGCTTAAGGTGGCCAGGTTTGTTAATCTGAAGCAGGGTAACATTTCAGTCCAATAATATGCATTGGAGTTCACCCGGTTATCTAAATATGCATCGGAGTTATTAGCGGATCAGCGGGCTCGGGTGAGCCGCTTTGTGCATGGAGTAGATGATTACTTGGACAAGGAATGCCGAATTTCCATGCTTCACCAGGACGTTGACTTTCCCCGTATTGTATTGCATGCACAACAGATGGAGTCATTCTATAGGAGGCAGAGAGAGGCCAAGAGGGCCAAAACCGACAGCTACGGGGTTTCTCAGGCCAGGTCAGGGGTGGGCCACGTCACCAGTCCCAGCACAGGTCCATTGCTCCAACTCCATCATTGGCCAGCACGCCATCCAAGTTCGGGGGAGACCAGAGGAGCAGGGCTACAAGCTCGGATTCCCGAGGTATAACACGAACCCCTGGTACAGATGTGTTAACCACCGCTCCCTTGACTAATGGGGGAAGAAACCTGGGAAAAAAATGGCCAGACTGGCGAGTCACCGGTAGAATGCCGACTCCAGTTCACGAATCTCCGAACAACCGCTGGCTCAGGTTAGGATACCTGAGAAGTGGGGCACAACCGGCGGTCCACCGATGAAATGCATAACCCAATCCGTAAACTGTCAGACACAAAGCAGAAAATTGGCCATAAGTTCAGGTCAGTAATGTTAAGGCGGTGAACAACCGCTTCTAATCGGCGACTGTCGGTGAAACACCGGTGCATGTATGTGCTTTATTTTATAATCTTGACCAGCCCATTGACCGACCAGACCCAGATTTCTTTTTACGCCACCAAAACCTGATCAATTCCCTTTTTATTCTCCCAAAATCCCCTTTTTCCAACTTTTTAACACTTTTCGGTTCACCTTTTCATCTTCCCAACACTCCACCTTCCCACTCACCTTTCCATATTCCAACACTCCCTTTTCCCACTCCCTTTTCATTTAAATCACCATTTCCTCAACCGATAACATTCCTCTCCCTTCACCTATAAACACCCCTATAACCCATTTCCTTTACCTAACTCTCACTACACTCTCACTCCCTGCTAACAAGTTCCAATTTCCACCATTGTTAAGCAAGTTCGGGCTTCCACATTTCTCATTCACTCTCATTCTTGTGCTTTGGTAAAGTACTCCTAACATTCTAATATTGTCACAAGTTGTATTCTTGGTGCATATGAACATTTTTATAGCATGTCTCTCCCCTTTTTTTACTGCCTCTTCCCCCAAAATTTCCATTCTTGTGAATATACATGATGAATGTTGTTGACTGATATGATGTGAAATTAGTGGGGAGTGGAGGTCTAATGCTTACATAGGTGTGGGGATATTATTTCTATTGTGTAGTTTAGTTTGGGGTGAAGTCTGAGTAAACCCAAGATATAAAGGACCCAATTTGCCCGATGATAGATTGGGTGATGCCGTTCTTAAGGGTAAATTGTCATTTTGTTCCTTCTTGCTTGTGAAAACAATGCTTATATATAATGTGAGTAAGTATTTTGAGAGTCCGATGTTGGAGTGCATTTTGAAGCAATGGGGACGACGACCATTGGCTATTTGTTGGTTAGGTCCAGTGAAACGCAGATGAAACATCGATTTAGGAAAAAATTGGCTTTAGGCCAGTACCTTGATCACACGTCACATCAGCGCTTCGCGGATCACGAACGGCGGTTCACCAATGATCGCCGGTGGAAATGTTGCTGAACCAGTGTTCTGCCTATCATCGATGGTTCATCGACAGTTCGCAGATCACTTCCTGTAGTTCTTCGATGCTACCCTCTTCTCCATGATGATCCTTTCTCTTGTTTCTCATCTAATTTTTAGAGTAGTTGTTGTTTTTTTATTTTATCATTATAAAAAACTTTGTGCATGATACTAACATAATTTTTGTAGAAAATGTCTTCATCTAGGGACCCAAGCAAAGGAAAGGCCATTTCCACTTCAAAGAAAAAGGGAAAAAGAAAAGCCAAAGCCACCTCAGCCCCAGCCAACACCACACCAGAGAGGCGATAATATTTGGTGTGCCCAACATGAAGGGGCACTATGCTATTTGTGAAGGCCGCTCCATCATTGTGGAACAACACTTTGATTTATAGAGGCTGAGGGGTGACTTCCCCAGCATCATTGCCCAATACACCGACTGCTAGTGGAATTTCTTCGCCAGTCCTCTTCAAGATTTTTACAAGAGCTTGGTACCAAAATTCCATGCTTCTTATCAGTCCAGGCAGGAGAGTATGAATCATGGAGGAAAAGTTGAGGACTTTCCATGCCTACCCTCAGTGTTAGTAAGGGGTGTTGAGGTCGGCATAACCCTAGCAACCATAAATTCATTGTTTTGGAGGATGAAATTGATGAGTGTATGGAATATTTTGTCTACCTCGCCAACAAAGAGGCCCAATTCTGTGTTATATCTCCAGTCATTACCATCGACACACCTCTCTAGGTATCTATGGGTGGTGAGATATCTCACCATGACCTACGCTTTGAGGCCATGTTGTGGCTCGACTTTGTTTGCGGTAGAATTATGTTGTTACACCTCGTAAAAGTTAATGATTAGTAAGCGTACGCATGGATTCATAAGTAATAAAGAGAGTGCGATGCATGGAGAAAAACCCCGAAAGTCAGGTCGAGCAGGATCAACACGCACAGGGACAGCACGACGCGCCATCCAACAGTGCACTAGCCAACATGGCACGCCAGGCCTACTGGCGCCTTGAGAGGCGCGATGCGCCAAGCTTGTCGCCTCAATGGGAGGCGTGTCATGGAGGTAGTTGTGACGCTTTCGGCAGCGCGGGGAGCCCTCTGCCACCGCCCTTAGCCTATATATATCAAGCCTTTGTTGACTCATTTCATTTGATATATTTTCCCACATCCAGAAAGTAGAGGGCACGCATGTTTCTTTGGGTTTTCGTCCAATTACGCTACCAAAAGCCGTCCAAATTCAAATTAACTTCGGGTATCGAAGTTTAAGCCTGCAGGGAGCATTAATACAGAGTTATTTTCGTGAAATTCGCCGAGCCAAAGTTGTAAGAATTGCTCCAAACTGATTCCTATATGATCACAGACTTCATGTAAGCATTTCTCCCTTATGAACTCTTGGGATATTATAAGTTTTCAGCCATATTTTATGTTGTTAAATTATAGTTTCTATTAATATCAAAAGTTATCATTTTACGCTGAATTTTGTATTGAAATTTGTCTCTTTCTCCCAGTATACAGATGATCTTATAGAAAAGATTAATGAAAAGTTAAAAACTGAATTAAAATTAAAGAATGAATTAAAATTAAAGGATGAATTAAAATTAAAAGATGATACGGTATACTTGATTATAGCTGAAGAGAGCTGGCGAATACAAGTTGAAACTCATTGGTTATTCAGGAAACGGCAGTCAGGTATGTAAGGCCTAACCCTCGAAGGAAATATTCTAATCGTACGGTGTTACAAATTATGTTCTCGAATAGAAATAATGATTCCATGTCGTAGATAGTTTCTACCATTAAATTGTGATCTGTAGATATTTTGTAATTAGGCATTTACATTGTTGGTATATAAAGATCAGATATGTTGTGATTAGCTTCATATCAGGAGATTACAGTTATATAAGTTATGGTTAGCTGCTAGAAAATGTATATAGATTATACCGCAGTATCCCTCATCAAGAAGGAACATCTTAAGTTGATACGCCTAGAAAGCGTCATAGAAACTCTTCAATTCTCTAGTTCATTGTATTAGTAGGGGTGTATGTTTTATCGCCATGCCTAGACCTTAGAAGCTCGTGAGAGTTATCGATCTGTGTTAGTAAGTTGAATAGCATGGGCGCAGTTAGGCGGATTGACTACCAGGTTTGGTGCCTTGTATTGTCGGGAAAGCACACCTAGAGTCCATTAGCGGCTATCCCTATGCCCCAGGGCTAGAAATTTAGATAGGAAGGCCATGTTTAGAAGTTAGCATCCTAGGGTTTATGCAGTAAGGCGGAATGGAAGCCTACCATCCTATTAGCTATTACCCCGATGATTGTCGGAGTCCTAGTTGACTTAGCATTTATAACACGGGTCGCCCGGAAGCCGACCTAGTTGTCCGGAGTCAAATAGAGTCGTGGGTACCCTAAGGGAAGGGACCTTGTCAATAGTTAGAGGTCGGGTCAACGCCGACTGGTTATTATAAGGTACAAATTTCCGAGGGTGGCTAAGTCTATATAAAGTTTTCTATAAGGTTTAAGAATCTCCTAGAAAAGTAATATAAGAATACGAGTAGACCAAGATGAGGTCTAAGGGATTAGTAGAATCACGTTAGTATAGTACTATCAATAGGCTAAGAATGTGGTCGCTTCTGTGAAGTATTAGGGGCCGATCGACAAAGCATGTTCGGCAATACCATCCTATAGTTGTTTTCGAGTAGAGGAACTAAGTAGTTAGCCATCCATGACCCTGCAGTTGTTTGAGTTATAGTTGTCCAGGTAGGACATTTAGAGTATGTTAGACCACTCCACGATCTCACCCTATTCGGTCTAGACCATTAGAGATCCTTGATCACTATCGGGATCCTGCGATTAGATACGGGTGCATGGTGTGTGCTGCTAGCGGCCTTCTGAGACCATCCTAGGGGCAGTGGTTGTGGCATTAGGCCCAGAAGGCTAGTTACACCTTTTAAGTGGATAGATTTAGATGTCGGTATAACACCTTGGTTGGGGTTGCCCTCATAGGATCCTTCCATGGCCACCCTAGGGTTACTAGGCTGTGTCGACGCCCACCGGGGGCGAGATGTCGCTCAAAGAGTGGCACATTCCATCCGTGATGGATGAATATGGGATCCCACTTCCTCATATAGTCCATTCCATGGCTGTACTATTTTTATGTCGATCGGCACTATACCAAACCCACATCGAGCCTGGTGCCCGGGTGGAGCAACACGAGTCCACCGGATTCGAGACACAGCTATAGTTCAGGGGCTGAGCGGGCTCAGTTGTATACCCGAGGGATAGGTAGGTTTGCTATAGTACAGTAGAGTCATAGAAACCTGGTAGGGGTACATAGATTAAGGTGTGCTCACTAGGGCTTATGAGGGCCGGAGTGAGGTTTTGTTTGTATTCTTGTCTACTAGCTATAGCTTATGAATATGATTGTGCAGTTGTAGCTCATTTACATGTAGTGTTTTGTTAGATGTGAATTCTGAATAAACTATCTTATAGGTTAAGTCTTATGCCCTTTTTTTCTACTTATTTTAGTTTTTAACAGATTTCATTCCAGCTTTATGACTACCTTACATATTTAGTACATGACACCCAATTATGGGGCACTACATTACTTGCCTATAGGTTTAGACAGATAGAGTTCAAGATCTTGATGGCAGTACATTACATGGAATTACTGATTGGGCCAGCTCCTTTTGTTTTGGAGTCACCAGGTTGTGAATTTTGTATTTCCGTTGTATAGCATTTTGGGTAGGCTGGGGCCCTGTCACAGGCCACTATTTGTATTCTTAGAGACTTGCATACTACAATTGTATCGGTCAGTTAGTTGTATGTTGGTCGTGTGGGGCCTTAATCGATTAATGCTTCCTTATGTTCACCGTGTGAGGCCAAGTATAGTAGCTTGTCTTTATTTCCTTTATAACTAGATAGCATGGTTTCCTTGTCGGCCCATATAGGATCCCTTCCATTACCTGTTGTGGTTAGAGTTTGTTTTAATTTACAAGTGGCTATACGGCGCTTGTCGGCGGAAGGCTATATTTACAGGTTGAATATTGCTCATTGTTTTCTTGAAGTAAGTCGCAGGCTGGCACCAGACGTGCATAAGCCTAGCCAGGTCAGTCAGATCCCAATGTGGCACTAGGTGCCAATCATGCCTCCCAAGGTGGGGCGTGACATATGCCCTCCAAGGAGTGAATAGCGGGTGAATTTGGAATCCGTCATCCTTATATATTGCATCATAATAGGAGTCCCAATTAACTTCCAGGAGATGAAGTGGCCAATCAAATATGGAGAAAGGCCAAACAAGCCAGCACTTCAATGCCATATGTGGTGCTGAATCATAGCTATGCTTGGGGGAGATAGCGTACCCCTTTTTCCGGGGATGAGACCCCTAACTACGCACTCAGATGTGATCTTCGTTTACAACAAAAGTTCTGACTGATGCTCCCAAGAACAAGAGGAAACAGATGCAATCCTTTGAGGTCCATAGGCCCTTCACCCCTTGTTCAGAGTTGAACTCCTATGCCCCCGATCTCAGCATGCACCCATCTTGAGGCATCGGCGCGAGCTTACGGAGGTGGATCAATTTGAGGCTCCTCACCTTCTCCCACTTCTCCACTTGAATGGTCTTTAGAAGCTTGCAGAAATGACCCACTCCGTAGCAACTCCAATAACTAGCAAAGAACCTCCCAGAAGTTATCATAAAAACAATCAAAAAGGAGTTGAAGTTAATCAAGGACAGCAGAATTAGAGATATTATATGCCTTCGTGTGTATGTAGTGGAAGGATCCATCACCTCTCTCAAGAGTAGGGTTGGGAATGAAAGGTTAGACACCTTTGGCATCACTCTACATGAGTGCTCTTAATGCAGTTATGGTTGCCCTTTCCATATGATTTTTAAGGGCTTTGAATGACGGGGCAGATCATTAAAGGGGATGAGGTTGGCCAAATTGGAGATGATGATGATGTTGGCAAGTTGATGACGAGTGACCACACCCAGGAAGTCCCTTTCCCTTTTGGTTGTCATGCATACGGCTAAGGACAATGTAAATTTTTTGGGGACAGGTTGATGTGGTTGGTAATTACTTTGATGAATTTTGCCCTCTTAGGCTTGTATGATTGATGAATTTTTTCCCTTGTCGGGCTTGTGGTTGATGGTCTGAAAGCTTTTGTCGAAACTAACTTTTTAGAAATGGACGTTTTTGTATTGTTATATTAATGTAGGTCCTTGCTTTAATTGTCGAATGTTTCATTATGACCCAACCAGTTTGATTTTATTTGCCTTTGTTAATAGTAGATAGCAATCAAACTCCAAGGGTTTTCTTCATACCACGATTCTTTCCCAAGGAGCATTTTTACTCTTTGATTGTCAGACTAGGTTGACATTTCCTAGTGATATATTGTAAGGCAACTCTCATAAGGAAAAATGCCATGTCTTTCATTGAGTAATTTTGTGAATTGTTTTTGCAGAGAGCTACGAAAATTTTTGTGGCATGAAAATGGGCATTTGAAAATAAAGGTGTAAGAAGTCTTTTGTCATACATTACATACTCCCTGTTTGGCTTGTCAATTTGCATGTTTCCATGTCTTAAATCTAAATTTTGTGACAATGATGACTTGTGTGAACTCTTTAGGTGTGATGCCTTGTGTGGTCAGGATCTTTTAATGAATCTCATACATCTCTTCTGTCTAGAGCTTGCCCTAAGTGTGACTCAAGGTGAAATCCTAGATGTAGTTACACTTAGAACATGATTTTAGGCTTTCATTTGACTAGTCACTTCACCTAAAATGACCTCCAAAAATGTCTTATGTTGCTAATATTGAGCCCATGGACTATTTATTCTTGGAAACCAAATTACAAGCCAATGTCCATTTTTACAACCCTCTTCTTGCTTTCAGCTGATCAGCAACTTCTAGTGAAATTATCGAATGAGAATAATGGGGGCTTGAAGCCCCAAGACATAGGGAGAGATAGGAATCAGTGAAAAGAGGCAAAAAATCTAAGTTTGGGGGATTACAAGAATGAAATATGAGGCCTAAATATATAAGGTACCGCAAATTTTGATAAAAGGGAATGAAGTGCAGGTTTGAAAAACCTTAAGGTACCAAAAAACAAATGTGGTAAATGGTGTTACCTCTTGTATAAGTCTTAATGTGATGGCCAAATGAGCTACAAGGAAGACCTTTAAGAAATAAAGATGGTGGTTGCAAAAGGAGGAATGAGTGGAGTGATCCGAAGAGTTCAATGGGGAAGATGAAATTGCTCACATAAAGGCATCAGGGAGGTTCTAGTCACTAGAGATAAATAATTACCATTACCCTAGTCTTCATCATAACCCCCAAGTTCTAATTGATTTTGAGTGTAGTTGCTCTACATTGTGGCGAATTACACGAAGGAACAAAAATATAGGTCAAGTTGTATACATAGAGATTTCTTTTGTGAGAGAGTGTAATCAATTTTCTTTTCTATAATCCCTTATGTATGAATTGAATCATGACAATGAAAAGGGATTCTCTCTTGTATTGAGTGGCATCGCTCCCTTTTGAGGACATACTTGCATTAATGTAAAGATGTGATTGAGGCATAAGCGTTATCAAGCTCCAAGGAAAACTTTGAATGTGCGAGATATTATGAATTGAGATACTATATGTATTTGATTGGATAATCTATGCCCTTGTTTTTCAAAATTAAAGTAGTTGTGAATCATGCCTTTGAATTGTAGTTGCCTCTTGAAACATTCCTACATTTTTAGTGGGGGAAGTGCTTCTCTTTTTTTGAGAGTTGGTGAGCATTTTTGGGTTGTTATAGATTAAATGGTCACTGATGCATAGACTCTTGGCCAGTGGCATGTCATTCCTTTTGCTCAAATGATAAGAATTTCATTACTTGAGGACAAGCAATGGTCTAAGTTTGGGGGTTTAATGAGTTGGTAATTTACCGACTCATTAGGTCTTAAGCATGAGTTTTAGCTTAGTTTGCAAATCTTTTAGTTGGATTTTATGCCCTTTTTGCCTTTTTATGTGCGAGGTATCGAGTTTAAATAAAAGGAGCATGAATTGGAGTAAAAAATATGTAATTCAGGTGAAAATGACGCTCTACCAGAGGACATCCGCGAAATTCCGGTCAACCGCAGGCATCCACTAGCTTGATGAGAGACTAAACCGACGGCCGCTACGGCAACCGGCGGTCGCAGTTCAACTCCCAGCCGTTGCTGGAAGTGGCTGGACCAATGATGAAACTAATCGGCGGTTCGCAAATGGCAACCAGCAAACCGGAGAAGGTACCATCGGAAGGCCCTGGAACTTCACGCTTGATCTCGAGAAGAAAGGGTGGCGGCTCATGGATAGCGGCCAGGCAAACCGCTAGTTCCATCGTAAGTGAGGTGATGCCTAAACAGGGAACAATCATCAAAGCATGAAAAAGAGGAGAATGTTTTCCATGTTTTGGTATATATTCTAGAAGAAAGTACTCTAAACATATCATTGAATATTCCCTTTACTTTTTACGGAAGAGAAGAACTCCTTAGAAGAAATTTTTAAATATTGCATTTATCTTCCTCTTTTCTCAGCAGGTGTAACTATTGTGTATAAATATTGTGAGTTTGATTTTCTACTTACTCATAATGATGAAATTATTGAGTTTATTAATAAATATGCTCTTGTGTTTCTCGATTATGAGTAGCTACATCTATAGCTAGAGGTGGGTGATGATTGGTGTTTAATTTGATTTGATATTACTAGATTTGCCTTGTTATTACTTAATTAGTGTTAATCTAATGAATTCTCCTCAAATTATAATTGGTTGCTCATAGTTGCATATATGGATATTATTTCTATTACTTGATTTTAGCTTGAAAAAGAAGAATTAAGTAATGGGGAAGGATTTCATAGTGGATTGGGATTTGATTGTGTGGGGTTGGGCTAGAAATAGCCAGCCCCATATCATAATCCTTAAGAGGTGATGGCTAGAAATAGCTCATCCCTAAGAGAAACCATATTGGAATAGTTGAATTGTACCTTGAGATTCGAGAGGACTTGAGGATAAGGAGCCCAATTGGTTGAGAAACATCGGGCGCCATCTCTTTCAAAGTTATTTACACATATTAGTAATAATTTGACTATCTAGAATTGATTTGATTGACATCCCATCTACACCGGACCTCTAGCCTTTGCTCATGATGTTTCTCAATTTCAGTTATCATGCTCTCTTGGTTAGTTGATTTTAGAATCCACAATATTTTTGCCTTCACTTTCCCAAAATTTACATTTACATTTTCATTGCTTGGATGCGAATCAATTCAATTTACTAAACGACTCTTATGAAAATCATTCTCTAGTCCTTGTGAGATTAGAGCTCAAGCAACGAGTCGGGTTATTCATTTTGATACAATGATCACTTCCACTCTCTATAAATGTGGAGTGTAGTTTGAGCATTATCATTGGAAACCTGGAGGTAGAAAAAAATTTAAAGCCTTTTTTGTCCATAATTTCACATACGAAATCCTTTAAACATATACATAGATGAAAAACCATATAAAGTACAATACAAATTAATTTTAAAATATATGTATGACTTATATACATTATTCTATGAAACCTCTACTGCATAACTTCAAAAAATACCGGGACAATTTATGACGTACCAAAAATATCTAAATACATAGAAATTATTAAATCTTCCCTAGATAATAAGTAGGCCACACCGGTTTCATTGAATGATGTTTCTATCAAAGGAACATGTTCTCTTAAACACTTAAACATGTATCATGAGATGCAGCGGCCCCAGTAAAAAAAATGTAAGTACATATAAAGTAGTACCCATATGTAAATAAAATAAACAACCCAATACAAGAATAACTATGATAGAAATAGACTCATGTAAGGGAACAGGTAATATGACGACGAGGGAACATTTGAAATCTTTCATGTGGGTTACTATAAGCTACCTTTTCAATCTTTGTTATTATCTCTCATAAAATTTATCTTTACACAACCAACGTTCATTGGAGAAACTTATCTAAGCATATCATAGGAAAAGCTAGACCATTTTCATAAGAGGAAATGAACAGATGAGAACATTCTTTCGGTTATCTTACATATAGTGGGACTTCAGGAGTGAGGCATAAAATGGAAAGGAAAACTCTTTTAAGATTTTATATCAACGGAAAATTTAAATATAGGAACGTTAAGCATTTCCTTCTCTCCTTTAGAAAATCAAATGCGTAATAAAGGCAAAACCTTTCAATAAACAAAAACCCATCAAAATTAGAGCCTTTTCTTTAAAAAAAGCTCATCGTTGGCTTTAGGCATAGAGCTTTACCATACATAATATAAGTTTTTCATGGGGAGGCACCTAAATGTCGACCATCATACATTACACCATGAGTATGACATGGCACCTAATATCTTACCCAATTAAAATAGGTCATATCCTTACAATGTAATGTAAGGGGATGTGACATAGTTGAAATCATGTGCTAATAGCCATCTCACCCATAATAGGGTATATCTAATCATTGAGTGGTAGGAATTTAACCTAGCAGCTTATCCGAGATGCAGCGGGACCTCAACACCTATTCAGTTTAACCTTATGTCAAAGGTATTTTAACCCAAATATCTTATCTATATTGTGATAGGACTTTCACTAAGTAGGATTAACCTACATTTGCATATGTATTTTTGGGTAATCATCATAGAAAATATATTCTGTATCTAAGTGGTTGTACAAATAATATTTTCTAGTATACTTGGCTGTTATTTTCATTCCTTTGAAACACATGGCTCGCTAGCCCTTTTACTTTCATAGCTTGTGGAATATTGGCCCTTTTACTTTCATAACTTATGGCTTATTGGTCCCTTATTATCTGTCATTCTTTCATGATTCAAAATCATAGGACAAAAATAATAGTAAGATATCATGTTTTAATCTTCACTTAGGAGTGTTAGTAGTAGAATTAGGGTTTAAGATAATTATAACCCTTAAATGCACCCTTTTAGAAGGATTAAAATGACTTAGTTTAGGAGTTAGAAACTTAGGCATTGCGAAAACACCCTTAATGATCCAACAGGAAAAATCACATTTCCAGACCCAACGAGGGACTGGACCTCCCGTTGGGAGACATGATAGGTTGTCCCACGACACATTTCTCTTTTGCGGCCTCTCCTCCATTTATCGATCTTTTCACTCAATGAGTCACTTAAAGGTCATTGGGGACTTGATGATTCGTTCCTCAATCCATCATAAACATAGAAATAACATTTCTAACAACTTGGCACCACCCAACGGTCACTGAATGACCCGTTAGGTAAGTTGATGAGTCACTAGGATGACTCGTCTGTGTCTGGTGTAGATTTTCCTATTTTCTTTGTTTCAACCCTCGGGTCTAATCTTAAGGACTTCCGGGGTGTTACATTTATCTCCCTCTTGGGAATATTCATCCTCGAATGTGGATAAGCATACTGAAAGGCTGGGAAAAAACTGAGAAATCCTAGAACTTGACAACCAAGGCTGAAAAGTGAAGGAGTGACTAGCTCGGGCCGATATACATGAGTTAACGAATTCATAAAACATAAATGCATGCCATGAAATCAAAGGAACTAAGGGACATAAACTTGACATGAAACTGAGAAGAGTATTAAGGAGGAAACCGGTACCTCATGCTTGAAGGCGAGCGAGAGGAAAAGGAAAAAGATGCGGGTATTTAGCCATCATATGCAGCCGGCTTTCCGGGTAGCTCCTTGACAAGTTGGTTTCTCTATAAAACATTACTGAAGCTACTTCCTGTTCCTTAACTTTCAAATCTGATGATCAAGATCTCAACCAGAACCTCCTCATAAGAAAGACTATCCCTCCCACGCAATTCTCTCTAGCAGACAACTAAAGGGTTTGGGTCACCAAAGCACTTCTTCAACGAGAGATACATGGAAAAATGGATGCATCGAGGCAAACTCCACTGGTATCTCTAACTCGCATCTGAATCCTAAAAGGATCGAAATATCATGGACTAAGCTTCCCTTTCTTAACAGACATATCACTCTCTTCAAGGAGACACCTTGAGGAAACACCCATTCATCAACTTTAGACTCAAAACTCTCTCTCACTCTAACATCCGCATAATATTTCTGATGACTTAGAGTTGTTTTCAGCCTTTCTCTAATGAGCTAAACTTTCTCCATAGCCTCATGAACTAGATCAGCCCTATAATGCTTAGCCTCTCCTACCTCAAAAAAACGTCCAATAGACGATCTACACCTCCGCTTGTAAAGAGCCTCAAATGGAGCCATTTAGATGCTTTGGGTGATAGCTGTTATTGTAGGCAAACTCAATGAGAGGGAAAGTGATCTCATCCCAAATGCCATTGATATCAATCCGCGTTCTCTCAACATGTCCTCCAAAGTCTGAATGTTCCACTCGGATGGCAATGCTGTGCTTGGGTAAAAAGTTGTGCTAGCTTCACCAGTACCAGGGTCCTTCTGAAAAAATCTCCCAAGGAATTAGGAGGTGAGCTATACTTCACATCACAGGAATGAGTATGAAAGTAGGACTCCATGAAACCAAACCAAATCTCGAATGTAAATCCTAGCATAATCCTCGGCTAAATCAGTAGTTTTAAGCGGTAGAAAATAGGTTGATTTGGTTAACTTGTCCACAATCACATAGAGTCATACTATTAGTGTGTGCGAGGAAAACCTATAATGATGTTCATATTGATCTCTTCCCACTTCCAAGTAGGAATGTTGATGTCTGAAGCATACCTCTGGTCTCTACGATGCTCGACCTTCACCTATTCGCAATTCGACACTTGGCTCAAACTCCACTATGTCCTTCTTTTATGACATTCCCGCAATAGACTTCCCATAGTTCACGATACATCTTAGTGGAACCTGGATGGATAGAGTGTCAAGATTCATAAAGCCTACATCAATATTCTCTATCTCAAGTCATCAACAGTAGGCACACATAATTGGCTCGATATTGGGGTACACCATCTCCCCCTTGGGAGAAAACCTCCACTTTCTAATTCTAGACTACTTTATTCAACTTCACTAGGATAGGATCCTCATCTTTCCCTTTCTTTAAATTTCTATACCAATGAATATTCCATTCCATTTTGAATGATAACACTTGCCATCGATGTACGGTAAGGAAAACTCTTAAACGAGCAAGCCTATAGACATCCTTGACCAATTCCTTTCTCTATCACTCAATATAGGACACACTCTCCATGGACAGCCTACTAAGAGCATCCTCCGCTACATTGGCTTTATCTTGATAAAGGACATTCATGTCATAGTTCTTAAGAAGCTCATTCGGATATGCGGATGACTACACGCAAGTGCACGTGGTCGAACAAGTAGTAAGTGGCTCAAGTAAGCCAAGTATCAATCCCACAGGGACTGGACTACGGGACAAAATCTACTCAAGTGTTAATTTACTGCTTGTAACCCTAAAAATGCAGACAATAATGTAAACAAAAGTTTTTATGATACATTTATCTAATTTTTATACTAAGGCTAAAATGAATATACAAGTGAGTCGAACTATGAATGTGAGCATGCTGAGGCTAAAATGAACATGTAGAGAAATTAATCATCGATACAAATTGGTTTATATTTTTCTCAAGTTGCTAGTCGGAACTTATGCCTATGGATTAAGTATTTAACCCAACTTAAGAATCATAAACCTTCCACCTACATTTTTGTGATAAGAAGCAATTCATGTTCTAGCCATACAAAACCGATTCCACACTTGACTAATACGACTTTCAGGTATATTTCTATCTAAGGTAAATCAATTCTCAATTTTCCCAAACAAAGAACAGATCATATCCTATTAATTCCTGACACCAATTTCGTGCTCTCTCGAGTGAAAGCGGACTTTTTAGATATACATTAACATTGGCCAAACATCAACAGTAATAACAAGAATTAAATAGAACAACCTGGAAGAAAAGATGAAAAAAAACCAAATGATCCATAATTATTTCAATACAATTGTTCCTAACCTCGACCAAGTGAAATTAGCCACTCATTTGTGGATTAAACATCGTTAAATGAGTGTAAATCCATGCAAACAATTGAAAGAAAGGAGAAAGAGATGAGAAAAACCTAAGATTTTCGTCCCTCAACTGCCTGTAACCCACGTTCTTGCTCCACCAAGTCAGAATAATTAAAAATGAACCTAAGTGTTCTTTTATACTGGTGGGAATTTTTCCGAAATAACAAGCAACGTGTCACGGAGTGCATCGCGGAGCACTGCCTCCGTGACATGGTCCATAAATGCGGAGAGCTCTCTGGAATTTGGCCGTCAGATAATTATCCCCAACGTGGCACGGCATGCAACGCGAGGCTTGCCCAACGTGACACGGTGCGGGCGCACACCTTCCTTTGCAATGTCAAGTTCCGAGGTAATTAGGTCCAACATGCCACGGCACGAACGCAAACCCTCTGGAAATCTTTGCAATTAAATTTTCCAGAAAAGAATGCATCAGCGATGGCTGACATGAAAACGCGGCTCCATCGCGGAGCCTCTTTGTCCCTTGCTTTCCTTGGCCAATTCCTTGCTTTGTCCGAGTCCATCTCCGATTCCTCCCACATGCATCTTAGCTCATAAAAGTACGTTTTCCTGCAAAACAACGCTAATCAAATGTGGTTAGTATAAATCAATTCCTACAATTTACATGACAATGTACAAACATTGTTGGATAAACAAGGCAAAAACGATGCATTTGAGTATCACTTGGACATATAAATATGCCCCAGATCACCTACCCCACACTTAAAATCTTGTTCGTCCTCGAACAATAATCTTACACCTCATGCAATTGACACCCCATCATGGCTCCTTTGGCTCGACAATCCGAGCTGATTTGTACCGATTATTTACATAACAAAATCCTTGATAAAACATGCATAGTATCCCACATCCTTCACAATGACATTTAACATATTCAGACCTCCTAGACTCAAGAATCGACTCTCGATATCGGCAAACTCATGCAAATTAGCTGACCAAGTTATCCGACACAGAAATTCAATTCTCGTCAAGCATGTGCCCTCACACCATAAGAGAATTTCCCCTCTTTTCAAATCACATGAACTCTAAAGCACATTTCATGCGGGGGCATGTACACACAATTTCGCTCTCTCTCCCAAAAAGAATTCACATGCATCGGCATGAACCAAAGGCTTGCCTCTAATGTATTACTCCACTAATATAAGGACGTGTGATGTAAGATCACGTAGGACTTAACGGGTTGTAATGTAAGCTACGGAACTAGCATATCTTGGGCTAACCAATAATAGCAACTAGTATCCTTAAGCGCTTCTTCAGCCATCCCATCCATTCTGGGCATAATTTCTTCCTTCCTCCTCCCATTCTTGAAGTCTTTTTTTTTTTGTCTCCCACTTCTTTAAGCATACCCGGACTAGACAACAAAGATTAGTTATACATCTTTATTTTTCTTTAAATCACAGCAAGTGCCTTCGATTTTTTCCTTACTTTGGTCACTTTGCTTTTTCTTTTCTTTTCACAATTCTCACTCCTTGACACTGTGGGAAAATTATTTTTCTTGAGCGCTTAAGAGTTTTGGATCAGATTTACGGATAATGAAAAGAAAGGGTTAAGCATGGTTTACACCTTTTCGACAAAACAAAAAAATAGGCTAAAGGCTCAATGGGCTAACTAGGATTTGACATTCAAGGTGGGTATGAAAAAGAAAAAACTTTAGGCTAAACAAAGAAACGCCTACATCCTTTCCTACCTACACTTCCTTCATTTCGTTTCGTACACACAACGAGGCAAGTTCTAGACACTTCACAATAGTATGGAATAATCGGAGACCTACTAGACACTCATTGCACATGCTTAACTCCAAAACATATTCCACGAGACTCTTCTATCGGCCAATTACACGAATTAAAACATTAAGCTTCAATCACACCCGAAGATGGGTTCTATGGCTAAATTATCACCACATATGTACAAAGTTGCGTAACATTCGAATCACCTTTGCATTCTAAACATCATGTACAACACGCAACAAAATTTCGTAGCCATAGAGTAGCAACATGCATGGGATACAACCAACAAACAAAGTGAAAGACAAAAGCTACTCCTATGACTACATTTCCCTTAAGGCAGTGCGTCATCCATCCATCATAGGGGAGCGATCACTATTTGACTTCCGGTTCAATGGGACTCTTCTCAGTAAAGAACCGAAAATAAATGCCGAGAAACCTAATCCCATGACAAAAATAATTAACGAAAAATTTCAAATGTCGATGATTTGATAAAAACTATTACACACTAGCTAACAACATTCAACAGCACACAACAACTTCAAAAGGATATTTACAATACAAAACATACACAAAAAATCACAGAGGTCACAAATTTTTCTAAGCACAGCAACAGAGCATGAATATACACACAAATCAAATAAAATGCAGCACCACCCTAACTACTCCCACCCCACACTTAAAAGCTTAGAACACATCCCCGGTGTTCATACAATCAACAAAGCACAAACAAGTGGGTGGTGAAACTCCCTGATCAATCAAAGTATTCCACTTCTTCATCAGGTGCCGCTGCCTCGTCTCCACATGTCTGAATCTCCCCGTCCTCCTCCCTCTCCAGGCTCAACGCCCAGTCCTCGCGTGTGTCTCCTCATCGATGGGGACATCATCATCCCACGGGCTCCTGGCTGGGCCCACCGACATAGAGCCCTGGCGTTTTCGCCCCGAAAGGGTAGTCTAGGTCGAGCTGCCGCCTAGCTCATCCTCTGTCGCCGGCCTTCCGCCTACGTGCAACTGGAGCATGCACGCCAGAACATGCGGGCCATGTGCGGCGATCATCCCGAGCATGTCGCTCGGCCTAGTGTAAAGTGGCCCGTGGTGGTGTCAGGTGCTGGTCTTTGCTGACATCGGCGCCTCTCCATCTGGGATATAATCCGAGGGCCTCTTCCTCAACATCTAGGCCCCTCGAAACGTGGTCGATAGACCGGCAAACCCGTCCTGTGCCTTGATGCAAACGGGCTCTGTTCATGGCGGATATGATCACCGCCCCAACATGAATCTCCAGCCCTTTCATCCAGGGCATACACCAGGCATATGCGATCCCGGGTGACATCTGTCATGTGCCCCGGAATCAGCGAGGAACACTATTTTTCGGCGGATCCACGGCTTCCATTCATCTTTGTGAGTAGGGCAATGTCGTCAAGTAGCCCCCTCTCCTTATGCCTGCTCCAGCGTGCTGTCGAACGGGCTCCACACAATGTGCGTCTGATATCCGCGTAAGGTGGAGGTGATATTCAGCTACCGGAGTACATGGGCGTCTGTATTCTACCCCCAATATGGCATTAAGGTAATGAGGCTCGAAGTGAAAATGCGGCCCTTATTTTGATGGTGTGGCTAGGAGCGTCGGGTTCCAATTTGCATAGAACTCCCGAATCAAGTGCAGATTGCACTCCTTGGGCTTTTCAAAGATGAATCTCAACCCAGCGGTGTCAATCCCGGTGAAAAGGACTATTCGGGGAACTCTGTGCTAATGGCTCCTTGCAATATGCTCCTCGAGAGTACTTGTTTTTCCTTATGCTTCGTGGCGCGCGCCATTTTTCTTCCCTTCCTCCGTCACCCATCGGGACCGTATTGGCAGCGTTGGCCGCGTGGAACCGCTGGTGCTGCTTGGGGCCCCCTTTCTGTTCCCGTTCACAGGAGCCCATACACCTACTTCGGCCTTGGCGTAGATGCGCCTTCCCTTTGTCTTGCCCGCTCGGCATCGTTCTGTCAAATAAAGTAGCCAGTCCCAATGTCAGTAAATTTTTAAGGATTGTTTCGACTAAGGTTGGAGGCTAGGCCACCCCACACTTAGTCTTTAGCCACACTTGTAACATTACGACAAGAACATACTTATTTTTAATTTACAAAAAAAAAACAAAACAAAAACAAAAACAACAAACAACATGCCTTGTGCATTCAGAGAATTCGATGGTATAAATTCATTTGTACTACTCAGACTTCGTACAGCTAATCACACATTACAATCGATCCTGAATTTTATACAAAGCACTTAGCAAGGAAAAAGAAAAAAATGAAAAACTATTTACCTACACAAACCTATGAAATTCACCCATTTCTTGCATATCACCATTTCACTCCCCAAAAATCCGTCGGTCTATTAGCATATTAACGTATATACGACCAATTCATCTCACCTAACATTTACGAACCAACAAGAATTTCACAATTCAACTAGTTTTTTCCCTTTTTCCATATTATTTCAAGAATTCAAGCCCTAGCTACCATTTTACAAAAAAAAATTCGATCAAGCTTATGTATTTATCGGTTCATACAATCACAATGATACTACGAACATTAATCAACAATACTTGAATGATTTAAGCTCAATTTCTACCTAGGGTAAGTTTTACTCACATCTCCTTGCTAAAATCAAAAAATTCAGCTAAGGGTGAGATAGAGTTGATGAACATACCTTGAATTCGATGAGAACGAAAGAAAACACTTGAAATTATGTACCTACCAGTGCATGTGGCACGCTGAGGGAGAAGGGATTTTTGGGAGGTTGTCATGGAGGATGAAAATTAGAGAAAATGAGGGGAAATCGAGGTTAAAAGTGGGTTTCGGCGGGTTACCCGGTGACCCGGCGTGACCTGACGCAAATAACACCTCGGCGATGTCCCAAGGAATTGCCGGAGCACACCCTCCGTGACACGGAGCCATCGCGCAGGCATTCTGGAATTTGTAAAAATTCCAGAATTATCTTCAATGTGTCACGGAGGGTAACGCGGAGGCCCTCCTCCGTGACACGGAGCCAACGCGTGAGCTCTTGTTTTGCCACTTTTTATTTTTTTCTTACCTCGTTTTTCTCCTTTGCGATTCTTTTCCTTTCCCTCACGATCAACCTAAAATTTATCTCACAACAAGAAATCGGTTAGAATCCCAAGGTTTGAAAAACACAACACAATATTTTATTTTTTATATTTACACACATTTTTTCTCTTTTTTCTTTTTTTCTGTTTTCTTTTTATCTTTGTACATTCATACAACAAAAAAATTCCTCGGGTTGCCTCCGTGCGGCGCCTCGTTTTCACTTCAGCGGCTCGACGTCCTTTGCTCCATTTCGCCCTAGGGTGACGGACGTTTTCTCATGAACTTGTCCTCACCCTTGTCAGAAACTTACCCCTTTGTCGGGGTTTCCCATTAACTCTCGAGGCTCAACGCCACAGGCGCTCGACTTGCTCAAGCGTTGATCAGAGAGTTCTGTCTCTGACGGGAGCTTGGTGGCCTTGTACACATCGAACACCTCACCTTGTCATGTGCTCGCATAGTTAGCTGCCCTGTAGCTACATCTCATTAGCACTTTCCCGGTCACTTAAGAAAGGGCGTCCCAAAATAAATGGGACTTCCGCGTCGCTCGAAGTCGACACAACAAAATCTGGGAAGATAAGGGAGCCGACTTGCACCGGCACATCCTCTACAATACCATCTGGTCTTGCCAAAGACGATCCGCAAGCTGCAAGATCACTGTTGTTGGTCTAGGACTCCCTAGACCCAACTTCTTGAATACCGAGGTCGGCATCAAGTTAATGCTCGCTCCCAAAATCACATAATCCGCGAGCTCGGATACTCTGCCCAATTGTTATCTGTATTGTAAAGCTCCCGGGGTCCTTGGGCTGTGGGCAATCGATTTCTGTATCCGGGAAGTGCACTCCTCCTAAGTAAGAGCCACCGTGGCATACTCGGTCAACCTGCTTTTGTTCGCCACGATGTCCTTAATGTACTTTGCGTACTTCGGCACTCACTGCAAAACATCGACAAGAGGTAAGTTAATGTGTACCTGTTTAAGCACCTCCATTACTTTTTGAAACACGCCTCCTCCTTGTGTTTCTTTAATCGTTGAGGGAACGGGGTGGAGGTCTTTTTGGTCCCCGACATCCTTTTCTTCCCCCTTTCATCCTTTGCTCCCTCTCTCCGTTTATGCTTTGCTCCCGGTTGAGGTGGTCTTTACGGTTCCACCTTCTTAAGCTGCAAACCACTCCTTGTGGTCACTGCATTCACCTGCTTGGGGTTGGGGTCCGTGTCGATGGGAAGTCCTCCTCTAGGCCTGGTGTTTTGGGCTCGACAAATTGCCCAAAGCGGTACTCCAATGCCTTGGTAGCTAAGCGATTATTCTTAACATAGGGCGCCAATTTAACATAGTCGAACACCCAATTGAGCTTGGTTAGCTATCATCATCTTGAACACATCTCCTCAATGGTGGGTGATGGTGGTGGAGGAGGGGCATTGTTGTTTGGGACTACAGCGTGGACTCTGCGCCCTCCTTGATTCCTTTGCACCCCACGACTCGAACTACTTTGATGGTTGTTGCTACCCCAAGAGAAATTCGGGTGATTCTTCCGGTTAGAATTGTAGCTGTTACCATACTGCTGGTGATTATTCCTTTGTCGTTGCCGACAAAGTTCACCCAGATCGGATTTGCTCCTACAACACTCGGTGAGTGTTCATTACTCAGCACACTTCACACGAATCTCTTTGCCTTTGCATTCACTAGGGCTTGACACTGATTCATGCTCATGTTACCCGAAGTGGGTGTTGAGTTGATTACGCAAGCGACTATACGTACGCTGATAGGCGTAAAACCATCCACTTCTAAGACTCAATTTGCTTTCCTTGCTCCTCCTTTGGAAGAATCCGCATTCCACTCTTGATTTCCCACTGCGAGAAATACGATTCAACAAAGTATACAACCATCATAAGTCTTTTCTAATGCTTGTCCCAAATTTCTTGAGTCCAGCAAAATTTTTGTGGGGTTCCAAACCCTCTATAAAAATTATTACTTTTGACACATCATTGGATTGAGTGGTGATGAGGACAATCCGCAATAGCGATTTGAATCTCTCCCAAGCTTGATCCAGGAATTCTCCTTCTCTTTGCTTAAAACTTAGAATTTGACTTTTAAGTCTTTATTTGTTTTACGGAGGAAAGAAACTAGGATCAAGAACTTCTTTAAGATCATCCCACGTGGTAATAGAATTGGGTGGCTCGGCTTTCCAGCCACCTTTCGGCTTCTCCCAAAAGTGAAAATGGGAACAATGTAAACTGAGCATAATCTGTTGACACTCAAGCGGGAATGTAAGTGTCACTTATCTCCAAAAAATTTTGAAGATGTTGTTGTGGATCCTCGTGAGGAGACTGTGAGCTGCCCGCTTGTGTGCGGCAATTGCACCATGTTACATTTTAAGCTCGAACCTCCCTCCCGGCTCGGGTTTGCGAATGCTAGACGTGCATTGCTAGCATGTGGGATTGCCACATCGCAGACCGGCCTAGGCACCATTTCCTCGGGCACTAACAGCACGCGCACAAGTGGTGGATTACATTGGTTGCTCGAGTTGTTTGTCTCGGCAACTGCAGTTTTCTCCTAGAGCTTCTCTCCGTTGGCGATGGAATTGTCTTTCCGGCTCTAAGGATGGATCCACCAACTCTTTGTCCTTGCCCGGTGTTCGGCGAGTCGATATATTTGCAAAATACGAGGCTAAGACCAAGTTGTTAACACTAATATAAAGAAATAGCAAACTAACACTTTTAAAAAAAAAATGAATTTCGTCAATTGCCAGTGCCCCGCAACGGCGCCAAAAACTTGTTCGGCTGTCTGGATGACTACATGCAAGTGCACGTGGTCGAACAAGTAGTAAGTGGCTCAAGTAAGCCAAGTATCGATCCACGAGGGGAATTTGAGACTACGGGGCAAAATCTACTCGAGTGTTAATTTATGTAACTCTAAAAATCACCGGACAACAATGTAAACAAAAGTTTTATATTCTGTTATCTAATTTTTATACTAAGGCTAAAATGAATATATAAGTGAGTCTGAACTATGGTGTGAGCATACTGAGGCTAAAACTAACATGTGAAGAAATTAATCATCGATACAAGTTGGTTTATCTTTTCTCAGGTTGCTAGTGGAACTTTATGCCTATGGATTAAGTATTTAACCCAACTTAAGAATCATGAACCTTCCACCTACATTTCTGTGATAAGAAGCAATTCATGTTCTAGCCATACAAAACCGATTCCACACTTGACTAATACGACTTTCGGGTATATTTCTATCCACGAGTAAATCAATTCTCAATTTTCCCAAACTAAGAAAAGATCATACCTCTATTAATTCCACAACTTTCAATTTCGTACTCTCGAGTGAAACCGGACTTTTTAGATATGTATTAATTGCAAACATCAATATGATGAACAATTAATAGAACAACCATGGAAGAAAAGATGAAAAAACCAAATGATCTAAACCAAATTTGATTTCATCTACCAGTGTTCCTAACCTCAACAAGTGAAATTAGCCACTCATTTGTGGATTAAACATTGTTAAATGAGTGTAAATCATACAAACAATTGAAAGAAAGGAGAAGAGATAGAGAAAAACCCTAAGATTTTCGTCCCCTCAGCTGCTGTAACCCCTGCGTTCTTGCTCCACCAAGTCAGAATAATTAAAAATGAACCTAAGTGTTCTATTTATACTGGCGGTGGGAATTTTCCCGGAAGATAACAAGCAGCGTCATCACCCAGAGTGCATCGCGAACCTTTGCCCTCGTGACACGGGTGCATGTGAGCTCTACGGAATTTGACGTCGAAGTAATTATCCCCAACGTGGCACGGCATGCAACGCGGAGCTTGACCAATGTGACACGGCACAAATGCGTACCCTTACTGGAATGTCAAGTTCCAAGCAATTAGGTCCAACGTGCCACGGCACGAACGCGAACCCTCTCTTGGAAATCTTGCAGTGAGTCATGGACGGAATCGCCATGATAGCGGCGTGACACGGCTCCATCACTTGGAGCCTCTTCCTTGCTTTCCTTGGCCAATTACCTTGCTCGCTCCCGAGTCCATCTCAGATTCCTCCCAACATGCATCTTAGCTCCATAAAAAGTATGTTTTTCCTGCAAAACAACGCTAATCATGTTAGTTAGTATAAATTCACACTTTCCTACAATTTACATGAGAATGTACAAACATTTTTGGATAAACAAGGCAAAAATGATGCATTTGAGTATCACTTGGGCATATAAATATGCCCAGATCAAGCTCTAGCCATCTCCTTTGTCGCAAATTAGGTCCTTCTAATTAAATAAATCTTGGAGGTTCTTGTGATCAGTACACATCTAAATGCACCCTGTTGCACCCCAGCGCACTCATAGCGTACGCCTCGTACAAGTAATACGGTGGCCCTTTTTCAAGGCCCGGATGCCAGACCCACGGGGACTGGACTATCTCGGTGAATTATCAAGTTCAAGTGTAAAATTAACCTTCATAAGTATTGTTTAGAGGAATTTCGAAAATTCTAATTAAGTCTAGGGATGATCACAAAATACTCAAGAAATGATACAAGAAGCAACTAGAGTCAAGGCATAATAATCATGAATTGCTACAATTCACAATGGTTCAGTGTGAAAACTTGAGTCATTGTCTCACATAATTAAAATGCTATGTTAATGGTATTTCAAGCCTCTAAACACGACAAACTAGTCTAACACCTAAATCATTGAGCGGGAATGTTACGTCCTAATTCGTTAGCAATTTAACTACACGGTGTGGTTTAAGGATTTTGTGCCCTTGATTATGGACTTTCGTACCTCTAATCATTTAACTGGAATTAGCTTCACAACTACTTCTCACAGTGGTGATGTGACAATTCCTAAGTCGGTGTCTATCTCATCCTGTTTTAATAACCAAGCAATAAAAATTAGGAATAATGATTATCCTAACCGCTAATCCCATCATAAATATAAGAACTTGCTCCATTACATTCTTATGTTCTAGCCTAGGGTTTGCTATACCCCAGTAACCCAAAGGATTAGACCCGGGAGTCAAATGGGAAAAATTTTGAAAATGTTGCAGCGGTGCGGGACGAGTCATAGAAGACTCATGAGGAGACCCCACGAGTCATCAAGTGGCTCATGGCTAATGGGAAGGTTGGATTGAGCTGACGAGATTGAGGTCCCCATGGGCGTGGGAATGACTCGTGGTTAGATACCATGCGTCGTCATGTCCACCGTGGGGTAAGGTTGAGGATTTAATAGGAATTCTGGTTGTGTACCTAACGGATGGCGCCCAGGTCGTGGTCTTTGTCCCAAAGAGTTGTGAGGTGGGTCATGAGTAAGACGGGGGAATTTAATTAAGGATGAGGTAGTGTGCTTGACGGAAGCTGGTAATGAGTCATTACCTCGGGGGACGAGCTGTCATGTCCTCCGTTAGGAGCCTAGGTGAGAAATTCCGGTGGAGCTTTATGAAATGACCCATCGAATCATTGTCCCTATTAACAAGTCTTCGGGTCACCCGTTGGGGTCTCCCGAAAGTTATTCCAGCGAATTAGTTGTCATGCCCCACCTTGGGAGAATTGACTGGCACCTGGTGCCCTATTGGAAACTGACCCAGGCTAGCTGATCCTAAGAACTTACGGGTGTAGGGCTAATATAACTCTTAAATCAAGAAAACAACCGGGCTATATCTCGGTTGTAAACATAGTCCCCGGCCGACAAGGCCTTATAGCCACCTATAAAAAGGAAACAGCTAACCAGAAACAGATAGTAATAAAGAGTCCTATAGGGCCAACAAGACCACCATGATGTCTAGTTTTGACTGAAAAGTACATGGAGTCCCTAAACTAAGCTATGGCCAACAAGGCCTCTAGGACAACTAAACAAGGCCCCCTACGGCCAACACATAACCTAAAATACATATGGGCCCCAGACAGCCGTCAACAGCTAATCACAGGTAAATAAAAACAATCTGCAAGACTCTACAAGAAGTAATATGATGGTCGGATAGGGCCCTAGCTACAAAGTTACAATAAAAAATGAGTAAACCTTCTATCTACAAGCTCTAGAGGAAAGGAGATGAGTATTAACAATCTTGGATGGAAGTTAAGAGGGACCTACTCTCATCTATCCGTGCAGGCAAGTAATGTAGCGTCCCAAGGAAGGGCGTCAATACAATATTCTTGAATATGTAAGGCAATAATTGTAAATAACTTGAATAAAGAAATGAGCGAGAATAACTAAGATTGAGGATAGAGATCATACATGAATAGTTCGAACTTTCTATCATCTAATTATCGATAACTAAAGCAAACAAGAACCTTTTTGGCCCCCTTAGCGGAAGATTGCATCCCGACCTGAGAATAACCCACTCGGGGCTTCCATATGCCACAGTGGTACTTCATTTATAGACCCCTAATAAGGTCATATTCGTCATCTAATAACTATAGTCGTCCTACGTCTGGGTCTATGGTAGGCCGGTTGACTCCTAAACTATAGTTGTGTCTGAGTCAAATGGACTCACATATTTATTACCCCAGGTACCGAACACGACGGGGTGTGCCGATACAACATAAAAGTATTCCATCCATGGAATGGGTGTATGAGGACCTCGGACCTCATCTTGAGTCCTTCCTGAACGGCATACGGCTCCTCGAACGGCGTCATCTAGCCCCCGTGGGCGTCGACGACTAGTAACCACAGGGTTGGTGCTGGAAGGCTATACGAGGGAATAGTCAATCCCAAACTAAACATGGAATGCTGGTCTCGGCCAATAAAAATAGCTAATCTGCAATTCATATGTTGTGTGTTCTCTTAGTGGGATTTAAGTGAGCTACAATACCGAAGAAAACTAGCTTTGTTGAAGAATATATACGTACACAGGATTAGTAATTTACATAAGCGTGAAGTATCGATTATATTTAATAGCTCTTCTCAATTGGAAATCGTTCTATTGGGAGAATGAAACTAGTTTCAGTACTAAATTGGGCAAAAATGATAACTTTATATATATAAATATTAACTATATATATATCTTAACTCGACGAAAATCGGTCGAAAACCGTAGTTTCTCAAAAGTCGAAGGGAGAAATGCTTACTTGAAGCACGTGATCATATAGAAATTGGCCTTAATTCGACAACTTTGGTTCGGAGGGGCTATGATTCGCCGAGTGAATTTCGTGAAACTAACTCCGTAATGCTCCCACCAGCCCCTTACCCTTTGATACCCGAAGTTAATTTTAATTCGAGTAGTGTTTCATTAGCGTAAATGGAGGAAAATTATTTGTTTTCTTAAGTACCTCTTCTGACAGTATATGGTGAAATGACATAAAATCAAAGGGAGGGACTTATATATACTTGGAGTGGTGGAGACGGGGAGGTTCCGTGGCATGGACCCTATGTGGTTTCCAGGCCGTGCCATGGAGCCCAATATGCCGGGAGGGTCCGTGCCACGTTGCCTCTTTCGGCAGCTATCCTTCTCAGCGCGATCTCGACTTCGTGCTCGTTCGACTCCCACGGGCCCTTTCTCATATGTGTTCTACCCTAAAACTCTTAACCAATGTACAAATAGGCCGACTACTTGCTAGAAACTTATGGGCAGTATATCCCCCTTAGGAACATTCTTCCTCGAATGTTAACTTCAGCTTAAGGAACCTTAATTCTTTTAACTACTTATTGGAAGAAAATTTCAAGCGAAGTCTCCCCTATAATATGGACTATTTGAAAATTCTAAAACACAAAAAAGTCCAACACAGGTACTTCACACAGTACTATAGAAACTATTTCACAACAAGGCTAGAGTCAACTACACCAAACATAATCATAAAACAACAACTGAATCACTAAAGGTACCTTAACTGCATGGTCTAAGCTAAGCCTGGAAAAAATGAGGATATTTGGATCTCATATCATCTTTAGCTTCCCAAGTCATCTCTTCTCTATTTATGTTCCTCCATAATACATTAACGAACGACATCTTTAGTTCTCATCCTACGAACACATCGATCCAATATAGCCCTACGGAACCTCTTCATAGGTTAATTCCTCAGTAACTTGAACGTTCTCAACTGGCACAACTCGAGATGAGTCCCCTATACACTTTGGCAACATGGACATGTGAAATACTGGGTGAACTGATTCTAATTCTGTAGGCGGATCTAGCTCGTATGTCACTGGCCTATTCTTTGAAGGATTCGATATGGTCCAACAAACCTCGAGAGTTTGATCTTTCCCTTTTTACCAAATCTCATCCACGTCTTTCATCGGCAAAATCTTCAAGAATATCCAGTCACTATATCAAACTCGAAGCTCCTCCGTCACACATCAACATAAGATATCGGCGGCTTTGAGCTGTCGGCGGGCGTTCTCGATAAGCTTAACTTTCTCTTCGGCCGATGGATAATATCGAGGCCCAATTAATCTGATTTCCTACCTCGAACCAACCAAACGGACCTACACTTCCACCATATAAAGCTTCATAAGGCGCCATCTAAGTGCTGAATGGTAATTGTTGTAGGAAAATTCAATAAATGGAAAATGTTCATCCCAATTTCCCAAGTCCTAACACGTACGCCCGTAACATATCCTCAAGCATTTGGATGTGCAGTCTTCTTTCCCGTCTGTTTGAGGATGGAAGGTTGTGCCGTTAACCTGCATCCCCAGACCCCTTCTAGAAAGGATTGCCAAAATCTAGGCGTAGGCTTGCACCTGCAGCCGGAAATAATTGATCTTGGAACACCATGCAATTGAACTATCTCTACGATATATAATTTAGCGTAGTCCTCGGCGAGAGGTAACAACCTGATTGGCACAAAATAGGCCGGCAAGTCAGCTATCATGTCACCCAGATAGAATCAAAATTTATTCCTTGTGCGAGGTAACCCTATTATAAAATCCATATTAATTGCCTCTCGTTTCAACATAGGCTTGCTTGCTATTACCTGTGTCAATCCACCAGATTTTTTATGTTCAGCCTTCACTGTTGGCAATTAGAACATTGTGCTGCAAATTTTGCTACCTCCTTTTTCATTCCCAGCCACCAGTAATTTTTTTATATCATGATACAACTTTGTTGAACCTGGATGGAAAGTGGCAAGATAATGTACCTCACCCATAATCTTACGTGAAGTCACGCACATCCGACACACAAAGGCGACCCCTATACCTTAAAACTCCATCTCAGTTACCTCGAAATCTGTTATTTCCCCTCATGAGCCTTATTTCTGAGCTGGGCCTGGTTAGGGTCTTACGTCTTGCCCGTTTTCACTTCCACAACTAATGATGATACTACGGTATTAAAATTCTTGCTCCATTGTCTCCCGAGTCTACTATCTGGATGTTAAACTTCCAAACCAATAATGCAATTCTTGGGCCCAGTTCCTGTTGTTTTCCCTGTCCTTTAGGTGTACTCTAAACTCCCCATGGATTTACGGTTGAGGGCATACGCACAATATTGGCTTTCCATTTGAATGATATAAAATATCCACATCGAGTCTTTCAACGGCTCTTGTGATGTTGCCGCAGATTCAACACTTTTGTGTGAAAATATACTGGAGACTCTTATGATCAGTGAAAACATCTACTGGACACCGTATAGATAGTGCCTCCATATTTTCAAGTGAATTATCTATCGAAAGCTAATTCCAAATCGTGGGTGGGGTAATTCTTTTCATGTTTCCTTAACTATCTTGAAGCATAAACAATTACCTTACCATGTTGCATTAAAACACATCCTAACCCATTTTACAAAGCATCGCAATACACTGCATAGCCCTCGGCCCATCACTTAAAGCCAATATTGGTTACGAGTCCAGCCTGTTTTAAGCTCCTAAAAACTCTCCTCACATGCCTTGATCCGGTGAAATTTGGCTCTGAGTTAATTTAGTCAAAGGTGCTGATAAAGTGGAAAACCCTCTACAAATCTTTTGTAATACCGGGCTAACCCAGACATGTACCTCGGTCAAAGTTGTCGAGTCTAGGCCATGTCTTTACATCCTTGATCTTTGGCAGGTCACCTAGATACCAGCATGACCACAACATGACCCAGGAAAGCCACTGAATTCAGCTAAAATTTCACATTTAGAAAATTTTGCATATAGCTGGCTATTTAAGAATATAGACCTTTGTTTGTAAATGATCCCAATGTTACGCACGGCGATAATATACTAGAGAATATCATCAATAAATACTATCATAAACAGGTCTAGGTATGGCCTTAAGATGTTGTTCATCAAGTCCATAAACACTGGAGCATTAGTAAGTTCAAATGACACGACTAAGAATTCAAAGTGGACGTACCTGGTCTTGAGAAAGTAGTTTTTGGAATATCTCTCTCCCGAACTCGAAACTAATGACACCCACATCTTAAGTCAATTTTTCAAAAGCACTTTTCCCCCTGTAACTGATCAGGCATAATCATATCCATAGGAAGCAGGTACTTATTCTTGATAGTGACTTTATTCAGCTTCCGGTAATCTATACACGTGCGGATGTAGCCATCTTTCTTTGTTACAAAAAGAATTGGTGCTCCCCACGGTGAAGTACTCGGCCTGATAAAGCCCTTATCCCAACAAATCTTTCAACTGTTCCTTCAATTCTCTGAGCTCAGCAGGATCCATTCGGTATGGAGGAATAAATATAAATTTGAGTACACGGTAATAATTCAATTGCAAAATTGATCTCCCATTCTTGGGGAATACATCTAGAATTTCATTAACTACTAGAACGTATTGAAGAGTTGAAGATTCTGCTCGAACATCCTGAACTCTGACAATATGATAAATACATCCCTTCGCTATTAATTTTTCTCATCCGAATGGAAATAAACACACATGGAGCATGAGCCACCACATTTCCCACTCAGCACTGCCTTCCCTAGAAAGTGGAATCGGGCGGTCTTGGTCCAACATTCTACATTGGCATAACATGGTGCTAGCCAATCCATAACCATAATTGCATCAAAGTCGATCATCTCTAACTCTACCGTCTGCTAAAGTCTAGCGAACAACGGCCTCTACTATGCACCTCAGATGGAGCTCTTTTAGTTATGATGGAATCACCGATGGAGTGCGGACACCAGAAAAGGTCACCGAAGCAATTTCGGCGTGATAACAAACTTCCAGGCCACTAGCGATTGTGACATAGGACAAAGTGGAACTGGATCTATCAAAACGTAAACCAGAATGAGAAAATGTCTAGCATACCTGTCACGACATTCGGTGACGACTACGGTTCCTGTCACCCCCGTAAGCATAAGTACGTTCAGGACCGGTGCTGAGCTAGATGCTCTTGGTCTGCCTCGGCCTCTGCCGGCTGAAACTAAGGGTCTACGCTGGCCCGGAATCTTTGAGGCACATGACCTGTTGAAGATCTGTCATGTCGGTCTGACCACTCTAACCCCTAGTGGACAGTCTCTCATCATATAACCCTCTTGTCCACAAGCATAGCACAGTAGTAGAACCATACCTATAGGCTCCAAGATGACAGAGACTGCAATAGGGAAAGGTGGCACGGTGGTCTACTACTGCTCCTAACCCTCTCTCTTGATGGACCGGATAATTACATGAACTCTCACCGAGGTCACGACTGCCTGACGACCAGATCGCCACCCGGTTCTTGCTATGAAAGTGGGGCTCTGGGTGGTCTATCTGATAGCCATGGCCTGGTTCCACTGCAATGACTCTGCCTCCGTATCATTAGGTCTAGCCTTGCGGTGCTATTCATGGCTTCCCCTTTCTATCCTTCAACACATTCTTTGCTGATCCTTCTATATTCTACTGGATTAGTGATTTCTGCTTAACTGGCGAGTATAAGATTATATTCAATAGCTCTTCTCAATTGAAATTGTTTTACTAGGAGAATGAAGTAGTTTTGGTACTAAATTCGGAAAAAACAACTATTATATATAAATATAACTATATCTCAACTCGACAAAACTCGGTCAAAAACACGTAATTTCTCAAAAGCTGAAGGGAGAAATGCTTGCTTGGAGACTGTGATCATATAGAAATTAGTTTGACGCAATTTTGACAACTTTAGCTCGGTGGGGCTACGATTCGCTCGGTGAATTTCTAAAACTAACTCTGTAGTAATTCTCCTGCAGCCTTAAACTTTGAAACCCGAAGTTAATCTAAATTCGGGAAGCGTTTTGTAGCGTAAACAAAGGAAAATTATTTGCTTTCTTCATTGTTCCCCTCTTCTAGCCATATATGAATTGGGAAATGACATAAAATTAAAGGGAGGGACTCATATATACTTAGGGCGGTGGACAAGGGTTCGTGGCACGGACCACTGTGCTTATCAGATTCTAGGCCGTTCCATGGAGCCCAATGCGCCGGGAGGGTCCGTTCCACGTTGCCCCTTTGGGCAGCTAGTCCAGCCTTCTCTGTGCGATCCCAAGGTCCATGCTCGTTCGACCTTTCTAGGCTTCTTTCTCATATGTATTGTACCTAAAACTCTTAACCAAGCGTACGAATGGGCTAACTGCGGCTAGAATCTTATGGGGTGTAATATTAGTAAGGGAGGCCTTCTCGTAATTTCCTACACTCTAAGACTGCTTCTACGTTGTTTAAGGTCGGGATAGGGTCTTTTAAGGAAATCATTCATGATAAAACTCATTTGAGTAGAGAGGTAAGAGGAAAGGGATTCATGTGTCTTCTTCAAGTTCTTCAAGCTTCCATCTAGGACTTTTGAGGAGTTAAGAGGTAAGAAGTTCCAGATGCTGTGGGGTTTGAATATGAGTGCATTTAGTCCCTACCTTTTCCAATTTAACATTTCCAAACCTCTATGAGTCATAGCAAATGTATGTTCCCTCAAAAATCAATATGAGCATGTTGTAGTATGTCTAAAATCATGGGCGTCAAATTTTTGGGTTGTTTTCACTTATTTTGTTCAATATTTGATGATTTAAATCCTTAAAAGAACATGTGCCCAAATCATGGGTTTTTTAGTGAAATTCATGTTTGAGAAATGAACTTTTGAATTTTAAGCATGTTTTCAATTACTCATGTTTTTATGATCATGTTTCCTATAAATTTAAGCATTTCAAGTATGATTGAAATTATAGCAATGCCACGTATAAACATGATTTATGAACTATGTTTTGGCCAATCCACGAGCCCAATTCCATGGCTACTATTAAGAATTCTCAAGCATGTTATCACGATTTAACTAGCGATTCATTTCATGTATGAATTCCTGAGCACATTGCATGTTTTTGTAGTAGTACTTAACACCGAGTAGGTTCGTGGCCTAGGTTATGCCTCGAATCTCAGAACTATGTGCCACCGTAGGTTATATTGGGACCTCACAGTGATTGTCCCTTTTGCCCTCACGGGGCCTTCACAAGTGATATCACGCCTTTCATAGTTCATACCGTTGAAAGGGTATGAGCGATCTCAGGCTAGGATTACGAGGTCGGGCTCTATGTGCTCATATGGGAGTATGTCGGTTATAGAAATTTCCCATTGTTCCTCACTGTTTTTAATGCATGTATGACTATAATTTTCTTTTGGCTCAAGTTACTCCTTATGAAATGTTTTTCTCTCTTGATTATTACTATAATAGGTTTCACGAGTAATTTACTTGAAATCTTCAACCTTATGATATACTTATGATTCAGTCTTTGATCTGTGATGTTCCCACTTCTATACATTTTATGTTTTAGGAATTTTCTTGCATACCTCGGATCTGAATACATTTGGAAATCACTGACCCCCATATTTTCTTTGTTGTATCATTTTATGATAGATCCAGGTTATGGGTTCAGCGTCGCTCTTAGCTTGCTCTTAATTCTGCTCTCAGTTCTCAATGGTGAGTCCTCATGATTCAGGGGCTTCATTTTTGGATTTTGTCTGTCTTGTAGTTTTCAGGATGTCGGGATTAGTTGGGGTCTTGTCCTTCAGCACATCTATTATGATTCTGAGTTTCTAACCTATTTTGTAGTAGTCGGCTATTTACTCTTAGATCATGTACTGTTGATTCTTATATCTCATGTCACAATTTTATTTAGCTCATGACTATTAAGTTAATTCTTCCTCCTTATGTGAATGATTTAGTTATATGCTCATGTCATGGGTTGACCTGGGGTCCCTCGGGGTTCCTTTTCCCATGTTACGATTAGGGTGTACTCTTAGATGGTGACAAACTTGGTATCAGAGAAATAGGTTCAGATGTGTCCTAGGTAGTCTAAAAGCCACATTAGGTAGAGTTTTTTCATGGTGTGAAACGCGACACACTTATGACAAAGAGGCTACTAAATGTTCTAGGAAATGTTCCCTTATTTCATGATCCATTGTGCGATGAAAAGTCTCTCCATCTTTCTAATTTGTGCTATTCACGATTGCAGAAAATTATGGCTCCTAGAAGAATAAACGGAAGGAGGAACATAAATGATGAAGGCCATGGAGGTTGAAATGATCATGAGCATCGAAATGAAGCTGCCCTCCGGGGAGCCCCAGGCACTAGAGCCACCTATCACGCTGAATTTCAGTGAAACCTGCCATGGATAATAGCGCGGGCCTTGACTACTCAGGTCAACCAGCAGGCTGTTGCGCATGTCCCACAGAATGGCAACACAACAGCGGCTCCGGATTAGAAATTTTTGAGGATGATCCCTCCCGAGTTCATGGGTTTAAAGGTGGATGAGGATCACGCGAGTTCATTGAAGGGATCTTGAAGGTCACACAGGTCATGGGGGTCAAAAGTGAGGAGTGTGTTGATTTGGCCTCTTATCAGCTAAAGGAGGCTGCTTATATTTTGTATAAGCAATGGAAGGATAGCAGGGCAGCGAAAGTAAAGCCCTATCAACTGGGAAGAATTCCACATGGCCTTTCTCGATAGATTCTTTCCTTGGGGAGATGAGGAATTGAAATTAGTTGAGTTTGTTAATCTCAAACAGGGAAAATGACAGTGCTAGAATATTCACTTGAGTTCACTCGTCTGTCAAAGTATGCCTCGAGTTAGTGATAGATTAGAGGGCGCAGGTGAGTAGATTCGTGCAGGGGTGGCAGTATCTAGACAGGGTTTACTTGAAGAACCATGCTTCATCAGGATATGGGATTACCCACCCCATTTTACAGAGATCCTTTATGCCTAGCGGATGGAGTCATCTCATATGGCGAGAGAGTGCCCAATCGGGCCAGAAATGATAGCTACAGGTTAGCCCAGCCAAGGCCAAGAGGTGGGCCTCACCAGTAATCCTAATACAAGTCTATTACACCGGCACCATCTTCGTCCAGTACCCCATCCAGACCATGAGACAATAAGTGGAGTAGGGCCTCGGGTTGAGAATTCGAATAGCATGCTCATAAAGCGCACTTTCACATCTTGTGCTAGTTGTGGTAGGAACAATCCGAAGGAAATATTTGGGTAGACTCAGAGTGCCATTTTAGGGTGCTTGTGACCAGTTAGCTCAGGTTTCCCCCAAGCCGAGTCTGGTGGTGTTGGTGAACCCGCACCCTAGCAACTTGTTCATCAGCTCCGGTGGCACATCCTACTCGCGGGTACTTATTTGGTCCAACTAGCGGCCCGTGCCAGAATTAGTTTTATGAACTTGGCTCCCGAAAAGAGCAGGAGACTTCTCCCGATGTGGTTACGGTGTTTGGTGGTACGGATGACTACACGTAAGTGCACGTGGTCGAACAAGTAGTAAATGGCTCAAGTAAGCCAAGAGTATCGATCCACAGGGGACTGGACTACGGGCAAATCTACTCAAGTGTCACTTAACTGTAACTCTAAAAATGCAGACAACAATGTTAAAGAAAAGTTTTTATATTTTGTTTCCTAAATTTGTACCAAGTCTAAAATGAATATACGAGTTTAGTCGAACTATGAATGTGAGCATCTTTGAGGCTAAAACGAACATGTAGAGAAATTAATATCGATACAAGTTGGTTAATCTTTCCTCAAGTTGCTAGTCGAAACTTATGCCTATGGATTAAGTATTTAACCCAACTTAAGAACCATGAACCTTCCACCTACATTTACGTGATAAGAAGCAATTCATGTTCTAGCCATACAAAACCCGATTCCGTAATTGACTAGTACGACTCAGGTATATTTCTATCTGAAGGTAAATCAATTCTCAATTTTCCCAAACTAAGAACAGATCATATCCTATTAATTCACAACTTTCCAATTTCGTGGTCTCTCGGTGGCTTAGGACTTTTTAGATATACATTAACATTGGTCAAACATTAATGCAGTAAGAGTAAGAATTAATAGAACAACCATGGAAGAAAAACCAAATGATCAACAATCACATTTCAATACAAATGTTCTTAACCTCAGCAAGAGGTGAAATTAGCCACTCATTTGTGATTAAACATCATCAATTAGTGTAAATCATACAAACAATGAAAGGAAAGAGATAGAAAAACCCTAAGGCCCTTCTCGTCCCCTCAACTGCCTGTAACCCACGTTCTTGCTCCACCAAGTCAGAATAATTAAAAATGAACCTAAGTGTTCTATTTATGCGGTAAATTTTTCCGGAATAACAAGCAACGTGTCACCCCGGAGTGCATCGCGAACCTTTGCCTCCGTGACACAGCCTCAACTGCAGCCAGGCTCTCTGGAATTTGGTCATCCAGGTATTTAATCTCAACGTGGCACGACATGCGCATGGAGCTCAACCAACGTGACTCGGCGCGAACGCGCACCCCTTCCCTTCAGAATTTCAAGTTCCGAGGTAATTAGGTCAATGTGCCCACGGAGGCAACGCGAGCCTTCTCACGGAATTGTTGCCAATTTAATCATCCTGACAGAATGCCTATGCGATGGCAGCGTGACATGGCTCCATCGCGGAGACCCTTTATTCATTGCTTTCCTTGGCCATTTCCTTGCTCGCTTCCGAGTCCATTTCCGATTCCTCCCAACATGCCTCTTAGCTTCATAAAATTACATTTTTTCTTTAAAAAATATAAAAAAACTAAAAAAAATAAAAAAAATAAAAAAAATAAAAAAAATCACATGAGAATGTACAAACATTATAGGATAAACAAGACGAACGACGCATTTGAGTATCACTTGGGCATACAATTATGCCCAAGATCACCCTCCCCACACTTAAAATCTTGTTCGTCCTCGAACAATAATCTTACACCTCATGCAATTGACACCCAATCATGGCTACTTCGGCTCGACAATCCGAGCTACTATTATACCGATTATTTACATAGCAAATCATCCAAAAACATGCACCAAGTATCCTTCAATGTGGCAATTTCAACACATCCAAGACCCCTCCTAGACTCAAGAATCGACTCTCGATATCAGCAAACTCATGAAAATTAGCTGATCAAGATATCTGACACGAAATTCAATCTTTCGTCAAGTTTGTGCCCTCACAACACAAGAGAATTTCCCCTTTTCAATCACATGAACTCTAAACATTACATGCGGGGGCATATAAACACGATTTCGCTCTCTCTCCCAAAGAATTCCACGTGCATCGTGTCATGAACCATAGGCTTGCCTCTAGTGTATTACTCCACTAATATAAGGACGCGTGATGTAAGATCGTAGGACTTGGGTTGTAACGTAAGCTACGGAACTAGTATATCTTGGGCTAACCAATAATAGCACTAGCATCCTTAAGCGCTTTTCAATACATCCCATCAACATTACGGGCATTGTTTCTTCCTTCATCCTCCCATTCTTGAAGTCTTTCTTTATTTTTTGTCCCCATTTCTTTAAGCACACCAGACTTAACAACAAAGATTAGTTATATATCTTTATTTTCTAAATCCAGTTAGTGCTTTTGATTTTCTTTACTTTTATATCTTTTTTTTCTTTTTTCTCATATTTTATGCACACTGCTGAGAATGCTTTTTTCACTGACGCTTGAAGCTTTTAGGGTCGAAATATGGTGTTAATGAAGCAAAAGAAAGTTAGCTGCACTGAACTTACACTCTTTTGATAAGAAAAAAAACAAATCAAAGCCAATGGGCTAACTAGGTTTTGACATTCGGAAGCTGGACCCAGAAGAAAGCATTTGGTTAAAGCAAGCGCCTACATCCTTTCCTACACTACACTTCCTTCATTTCGTTTCGTACACCTGCCAGGCAAGTTCTAGACAATACACAATAGCATGGAATAATCGAAACCTCACTAGACACTCATTGCACATGCTCAACTCAAGACATATTCCTGAGACTCTTCCAATCGGCTAATTACAAGAATTCAAACATTAAGCCTCAATCACACCGAATCGAATTCTATGGCCTAGAGATCTCAACATATGTACAAAATTGCATGCTTTCATACAAATCACCTTTGCATTCTAAATATCATGTACAACACACAACAGAATTTCGTAACCATAGAGTAGCGACACGCATGGGATACAACCAAACAACCAAAAACAATAAAAGACAAAAACTACTCTATTCTCGACTTCATTTCCCTTAAGACGGTCGTCATCCATCCATCATAGGGAACGGTCACTATTACGACTTCGGTTCAATGGGACTCTTCTCGGTAAAAGAACCGAATACAAACGCCGAGAAACCCAATCATAAAAATAATTAACGAAAATTTTTTTAAAAATATCGATGTATGAATAAAAATAAAATATTTACACACCCAATAACAACATTCCAACGGCGCCTATGGCTTGCCCAATACTTACAACACAAAGCATACACAAACACAGGGTCACAATTTTTTAGAGCACAACAACAGAACATTAATATCCACAAAACAAGACAAAAACCAGCAACACCCTAACTACTCCCACCCCACACTTCAACCGAACCACGTCCCCGGTGTTAGGGCAGTCAACATAGCACAAAAGTGGTGGTGAAACTCCTGATCAAATCAAGTATTCCACTTCTTCATCAGGTGCAGCTGCCTCATCTCCATGTCTAAATCGTCCCCGTCGTCCTCCTCTGACTCAACATCGGAGTCCTCGCGATGTGTCTACGATCACAGGGGAAATAATATAGGTCCGTGATACGCTTTATAACCCAATTTGACCGTGTTGTCTAAGCTATTTGATACATTTTCATGTGATTTTATATAAAAAGTGAAGATATGTGCTAACCAACATGATTAGCCTTTGTTTTTTAGGTTTTTGATGACTTTTGAGGAGCTAATTCATGAATTGGTGAAGTAAACGAAGGAATCAACCACCTTGTGACGTCGGCAAAGAGGAGGCCCAAAACGGCCCACCGGCGCGTCGGCCAGAAGCCGGCAGGCAGGCTGCCTAAAACAGCCCCCATGCACGTTGGCAACGTGCCACGGCATGAGGGCTCCGCGACCACAGGTGTTAAGCGGCCGCGCTGCCCAAGCAACATGACACGTTGCCATTGCGGCAACATGCTGCCAAAGCCGATTGCAGGTTAAATTCAGTGAGCTTTCGTGATGCCTCCGTGTCACAGCGGCAGTGCTCCGCGATACACTCCGTGACACCTGAGCCCGTTCCTGACAGACCATTATGCACGTTCTCCATTTACTATAATGAGACCTATAGCTCTTATTTTCATTTTGGTCACGTTCCCTGACGGGCCAAAATTATACGTTCTCCATTTACTATAATGCTTGTTTGGAAAAATGAGAAAAATTTGAAAAATCTTTGTCAGTCAAGCATGAATTCATCACCCGTTGGTTTTTCTTTCCACCAGTTTCCTTTTCCGACGGGGTATTTGAACCGAAGAATAAAATTTTTCTTTTATTTTTATTTGTCTTTGTACATAATGTTTTAGTCATAGTGAGGGACTTTTTCCGACGATGGATGGATGGCAGGCCGTCTTGAGGAAAAGTAGTCGATAGATGTTGGGATTTTGAGACCATAGCTAGTTGATGCTTGATGTTCTTGTTATGTGCTAGATATAGTTGTAAGATGCAAGTATGAGGTCGGTGTTGAAGCATGCAAGTTTTATAACTTTGTTTGAGACACTTAGGCTCTTGAATTTGACTCAATATTAGACTTAATTTTGAATTCTTGTGATTAGCCGAGAAATGAGTACGCGAATGTGTCTTGGAGTGAGCATGTGCAGTGAGTGTAGGTTTAATTATTCTGTGTTATTGTGGATTATCTAGAACTTACTGAAATATGTGTATGAAGCGAAATGAAAAACAGTAGCCAGGAGATGATTTAGGCATTTCTTTAATTAGCTTAATTTTATCCCTCATTTTTTTACCTACCTTGAGAAATGAATCCCTGGTTAGCCCGTTGAGCCTTGAGCCTATTCTTTGATAGCTGCAACATAAGCTTAATCTGTTTCTTTCATTAACCTTGGGTGACCCAAAAGCTCCTAAGCGTTGGGAAAAAAAATCGGAAAAGTAAAGGAGTGAGGAGAATGAAAAGAAATGAAAAGTAGCAAGTTGTAGAAGTTGAGAAAGGACAAAGGTGCACTTGTGTGAAAATGGTTAATCACGGTTAAGGAGTAAGAAAACAAAGTAATGAAAAATTTACTTTGCAGAAACCCTTCTTGACAAGTCAAAGTGCCTAAATAAAGGGGAAGCAAAAAAAGAGGAAAAATAAAACTATCAAGGAGAAAAAGGTGAAGTAAGGAAGGGAAATTCGCCATGACGGCGTGATGTATTAAAGCATAGGAAAGATAGTCACTATTACTGGTCATAATAGTACCTACCTGACTGAGGTTACGTTACAACCTTCAAAGTCCTACTTGATCTTACATTCATACATCCTTAAATTAGTGGAGTAAAACACTAGGGCAAGCTTATGGGTCATGACATGAAGCATGTGAATTCTTTGTGAGAGTGAGTGTAAAATCTTTTTATATACCCACACATGTTGTGATGTAAAAATTGTTTTTGTTGAGTAATGATTGGGTAACTCTCTTTCCGTGAGGCATATTTAATGAAGGATATAATTCATGGGATTTCTTAATCAGTTGATTTGCATGGAGTTTGCTTAAATTGAGAGTCGATTCTTGAGGTTAAAGTCTTAACATAGTTGTATTTCATAGATTGTTCTATTTTTAACTTGTATCTTACGTAATCATTATAGTCGTAGTTTGAATTAACTTGCTAAATTAGTTATGTGAAATTCTCCATATGCATGATATGTAAAGTTATTGAGGACGAACAAGGCTTTGGAGTGTGGGGTTGTGATCACGGGAAATAACATAGGTCCGTGATCGCTTTATGAAAACTAATTTAGTCGTGTTGTCTAAGCTTCTTTGATACATTTTTCATGTGATTTTATATAAAAGTGAAGATATGTGCTAACCAACATGATTAGCCTTTGTTTTGTAGGTTTTTGATGAGTTTTGAGGAGCTAATTCATGAATTGGTGAGTAAGAGGCTGGAGAAGGAATCAACACGCGACGTCGGCAAGAGGCCCAAAACGGCCCACCGGCGCGTCGGCGGAAGTGCCACGGCAGGCAGAGCTGCCTAAAGCAGCCCCCATGCACATTGGCAGCGTGCCACGGCATGAGGGCTCCGCGACCTGAGTGTGTGGCCAGCTGCCCAAGCAGCGTGACACGTTGCCATCGCGGCAACATGCTGCCAAGGCTGATTTTCGGGTTAAATTCCGAGTGAGCTTTCGCGTGCCCTCCGTGCGGAGCGGTGCTCCACTTGACCACACTCCGTGACCGCGGAGCGTTCCACGACAGGCCAAATTATGCACGTTCTCCATTTACTATAAATAGGACCTTAGCTCATGTTCATTTGGTCACGATTTTATTCAGAAAAACTGCATAGGAGTGAAGGGGAAGTGGGAGAACTCACCTAGGGTTCATCAAATTCCCTTCTCATCTACCAATCTTCGTAAGTATGTAGTTAGGAGTAGATTAATAGTAGATTAGGAGTAGATTAACGTAGTTTTACTAACATGAATGGCAACCCTTCACTAGGGTTGAAGCCATGAATTATGATTGTAATTCTATGATATTGTTTTGGAATTGAGTTATTGATTGTTGTTTCCGTCTTGCATTATGATTTGTTGGTTGTTTTTATGATTGATCACCATAAAAGCATATTGTTAGCTTAGGAAATAGCTTGAGAAGGCATTACCTAGGTCAGGACATGAGAATGTGGGGAGCATGAAGTAATCTCGGGGAGAGGTTCCGTGTTTGGATAGAAATATACCTAACACCTTGCTTGGTTGACACACGGGGTTATGAAAGACCAACTTGGGATGTCACATCACCACTCGAAGAAGTAGGTGTGCCGGCTGATTACTGCGTTAAATGGTTAGACGTACGAAAGTCCTAATCGTTTCCCAGTAAGCCACAACATAATTGATTACTTGACTGAAAATTCGCTCCCTCTCTCACAATGATCAGTGAGGCTAGATTGCCGTGTTAAGAGGCTCGAAAGACCATGAACATGCAATTATAATTGTGAACCAACAATTGGTAGTTCCATGCTCATTCCATTGCAAATCGTATCGCGATTAATTGGTTTTAACCCTATGTTGCTCCTAGAGCACTTTCCAGGAATATTTCGTTGACCCAAACTTAGACTTAATTATTCTCCAAACGAAAATGTCTATCACCAACACTTTAGATATTTAAGATCACTAGAAATGGATAGTTAGAGGAATGGGTCCAGGTCCACAATGGTTCGACATTCCGGTTCTTAAGAAACCACTATATTACTTGCCTGACCCACGGTACACTTGCGGGCACGTCAAGCTTTGCGCGCCGTTGCCGGGGACTCGGCGAAGTTTTGATAATTTATCTATTTTTGTGTGATTTTAAATTTTGTAAGTGTATGAGAAAGTTGGGTCTTAGTTTGTCTATTTGCGGGTGACGGAGGTTGTCTGCCGGGCGGCTAGAAATAGAGAGCTTGTGGAACCCGTTGCTTGAACACGAGCACGTCAAATCCATTTTGCAAAAGGAGAATAGCTCTAGAGCAAAAGGCGAAGAGACTTCAAGAAAGGTACAACAGCAACCACCCGCAGGGCAAGCATAGTTGTTATCAGCATTAATGGCAGCTAGACCGGTTCGCGAAGTGGCCATCCCACTAGCGACAAATGTGACCTCTAGTATCAGTAAACCGGAGCACGGAGAAACTTTGAGCTTAAACGAGGAATATGGTCTGTTTGTTACATTCTAGTGGTCGAGTTCAGCTGGAATGGCACATGAGGACCAGCGGCGGACACTTACAGGCTTTCTTGAGATTAGTGATACGTTCGTCCCCACCGGCGTGTCCACAGTTATGTCCGCGTAACCCTCTTCCCATTCTCATTGTTGGGAGAGGCGAAAAGTGGTTGAAGGCTGAGCCACCGAACTCCATTACTTCATGGGATGACTTGGCCAGAAAGTTCCTTATCGGATTCTTTCCTTCGAGCCAAGGCGCAAAGTTGAGAAGTGAGATACTCGGTTTCAAGAAGCAGTGAGAACTTGTATATGGCTTAGGAAAGATTCAAGTCATTGTTGAGAAGCATTTGTCCCCATCATCGGCAATCAAATGAAGTGCTGGCCCATACCTTTGTATAATGTCTGGACCCACACACAAAAATACTACTAGACTATGCATCGGGTGGCAAGCCTTGGAGAAGACATATGACGAGTTGTACACTTTGTTGAACGAGAATTGCACAAGGAAATCCAGTGTGCAATGAATCAGCAAGAGGGGTAGGAAGAGATCGGGGTTGACAGAGGAAGCGGATGGTTTGAATGCCTTGGCAGCACAGGTTAACCCGTTTCCAACATCAAATGTTATTTCAGTTCAATAAGTGGTATGCACCAACACCGGGGCCAGGTTAATGCGGTTCAGCTAGCTCCGAGTTGGTGTGAAATTTGTGGTAATAATGGGCATAATCACGAGAATCTTGTGGAGCCAATTCGAATCAGTCAATTTTATTGGGAATGTGCAAAGAATCAGAATTTTGGGAACGACTCCAACAGAAATTGGCCGGGCCACCCAATTCTTCTTGGGTGAAACCAAGCGAAGATTTTGCTGCAACCTCAACAACATCGTATCGACGAGAATGATGATTGATGGGCATAGTAGCGGCCGCATTGAGGAAGCAACGAGAAGGTATGGAGACCGAATCAGTTAGAGAAAATCAAAAAAAAGAGAGGATGGCAGCGAGACTTAATGAATCAGCAAGTAGCCACCCGCAATCTTGAAAAACAAAAATTGAGTCAAAATAATTTCTAAAACATGAGACGCAAGAGGGATTACAGCGGCAGTCCTAACCCCGGCGATCCAGTAGTGCAGAAGTGGAAGACAGTTAGGCGTGCGTCTAGAGAGTTGAGAAAGAGGTGCGATCGGAGTTGGTAAGACGAGGACCACCCTTCTTTGGAGAAAATCGAGTCTTTGGGCAACAGAATGCACAACCTTCATTGCGGCTGACTGTGACCACCACCACCATTTCCTCGGAGACTAAGAAAGAGCAAGGAGGAGGAATGTTTCAAAGTTCTTTGAGACTTTCAAAGAACTTCACATAAATTGTCTCTTATTGATGTCTTGCAGGGAATGCCCAAGTATGCACTAAATACTTGAAGGGCGTGATAGCGAACAAAGTTAGATTGGGGATATCCAGTTTGCTTGCGAGCGAGGAGTGCGATCCACGGGGTGTTGAGCAAAATGCCAAAGAGCTCAAAAGACCCCGGGAGTTTTACCTCCCCATACAAATTGGTAAAGCTGAAGTGCCCCGAGCTTTGTGCGGAATTTAGGGAGGCAGCCCGGTTAACCTAATGCCCTTATCCTTATTCAACACCTTAAGGGTTGGGAAGACTTGGACCGACAAGGTTGATGTTGCGGTAGGCTGACAAGTCGCGAGTGTCACCTGACGGAATCATAGAGGACCTTCTCATCAAATTAGAGTAAATTTAATATACCTGCTGATTTTATTGTTTTTAGATTTTCGGGTTGATGACCCAGTACCCCTAATCTTGGAATGACCATTCTTGGCCCACTTAGGAGGAAGCGGTGATTGATTTGAGAGAAGGGACCACTGAAAATGAGGGTCGAGGATGAAGAAATCTTCCGGTCTACCAAGAGCTAAACCCATCGGCACACTACAGAAACCTTTGTCAAGTTAGTGTGTTGGCAGAGGATAAGTGTGGGGTGGAGGAGTCCATAGGTGCACGGCCAAAGGCAATATCAAGTGTTCAACCCAAGTCGATAAAAGGGCTTCAAATTAAAAAGAAGTTGGAAAGGGAGGAACAGAGTGGAGGCTGTTTCCTCTCAACAGAAGAAGAAAGGAGATGGTTCTCGAGAGAACCGGGTATGGTTCTCCACAAAGGGCGGTCCACGTCGTGCCACGAGTAAAATAAAGCTGTATTTGTAGGAGGCAACCCAAGGGTACCTCAGGTACACTTTGTAAGTTTGATTTTATTTTGATTTGGTTGGCTTTTTAATTTGTTTGTGTTTTTATTTTTGGTGGAAAGTTGAAGGCACGGTGGAGAGTCAGTACCCTCGGAGAGGAAGCTAAGCATGGAAAAGGAAAAGTGTAGGGTCGACCACCGCTGTGCAAATTGTGGAAAACATGCTACTAGCTGACCTAAAGGCCTCAGAATTCATTATACCTCTTGAAATGTAAATTTGTTTACAGGGGGACATAGCATGATTTAAGTGTGGGGTAGAGAGATTTATTTCAAAATTTCAAAATTTTTGTGTAACAAATTGTTGGTGAATGTAATGCTTGTTTGGAAAAATGAAAAATTTGAAAAATCTTTGTCAGTCAAGCATGAATTCATCACCCGTTGGTTTTTCTTTTCGGTTCTTTTCCGACGGGGTGTTTTTTGAACCGAAGAATAAAATTTTATTTTTATTTTAACTTTGCTGCTGTACATAATGTTTTAGTCATAGTGAGGGACTTTTTCCGGCCGATGGATGGATGACGACCGTCTTGAGGTAAGTAGTCGATGATATCGGATTTTGAGACCATATAGCTAGTTGATGCTTGATGTTCTTGTTATGTGCTAAAAGATATAGTTGTAAGATACCGTATGAACAGTTGTGACAAGGCCTTGGGTTGCCGCTTTGTTTGAGACATAGGCTCTTGAGACAGATAATATTATTGGAGCTTAATTTTGAATTCTTGTGATTAGCTGAGTAAGAGTGTGCTGAATGTGTCTTGAATTGAGCATGTGCGGTGAGTGAAAGGTTTTTGAGTATTCTATCTTCTTGTGGATTGTCTAGAACTTGCAGGTGTGTGTATGAAGCGAAATGAAGGATGTGAATTGTAGGGAGATGATTTAGGCATTTCTTTGAATTAACCCAATTTTTATCTCTCTGTTTTCTACATGAGAAATGAATCCTAGTTAGCCCCGTTGAGCCTTGAGCCTATTCTTTGATAAATATTTGCAACATAAGCTTAATACGTTTCTTTTCCATTAATTGAATTTGACCCAAAAGCTCCTAAGCTTATTTGGGAGAAGAAAAATGTCGGAAAGAGTAAAGGTAGAGAGAATGAAAAGAAATGAAAAGTAGCAAGTTGTAGAAGTTGAGAAGGACAAAGGTGCACTTGTGTAGAAAATGGTTAATCACGGTTGGGAGTAAGAAAACAAAGTAATGAAAAATTATTTATGAGCTCCTTGCCGGCAAGTCAAGGGTACCTAAATAAAAGGGAAGCAAAGAGGAAAAATAAAACTATCAAGGAGAAAAAGGTGAAGTAAGGGAAGGGGAAATTCGCCATGGCGGTATGACATTCCGCGCCGGAAAGCGATGCTGTTCTTTTGGTCACTTAATAGTACCTACATGCACAAATTACGTACAACCTTCAAAGTCCTACTTGATCTTACATTAACTATCCTTGGTAGTGGGTAAGGGCAAACATGGGTCTGCATGACATGAAGCATGTGAATTCTTTGTGAGAGTGAGTGTAAATTCTTTTATATACCCACACATGTTGTGATGTAAAAATTGTTTTTGCGTGCGATGGGGTAACTCTCTTTCCGTGAGGGCACATGTTTAATGAAGGATATAATTCATGTGGGATTTCTTAATCAGTTGAATTGCATAGGTTTGCCTTAAATTGAGAGTCGATTCTTGGGGTTAAGTCTTAACATAGTTGTATTTCATAGCATATTCTATGACTGCAACTTTGTATCTTACGTAATCATTATGATAGTAAGCAGATTAACTTGCTAAATTAGTTATGTGAAATTCTCCATATGCATGATATGTAAAGGTTGTTCAAAGGACAACAAGGCTTTTAAGTGTGGGGTTGTGATCACCGGGAAATAATATAGGTCCCGTGATACGCTTTATAGCTTAATTTATGACGTCTAAGCTATTTTGATACATTTTCATGTGATTTTATATAAAAGTGAAGATGTGTGCTATGTTGCTGATTAGCCTTTGTTTTGTAGGTTTTTGATGAGAGTTTTGAGTAATTCATGAATTGGTGAAGTAAGGCTTGGAGAAGGAATCAACACGCGAACGTCGGCAAGGAGGCCCAAAACAGCCCACCGGCCGCGTCGGCGAAAGTGCCACGGCAGGCAGGCTGCCTAAAACAGCCCACATACACATTGGCAACGTGCCACGGCATGAGTGCTCCGCGACCTGCAAGTGTGTGACGCTGCCCAAGCAGTGGCAGTGCCATGCGGCAACATGCTGCCCAAGGCCGATTTTTTGGAGTTCGAAATTCCAGTGAGCTTTCGCGATGCCTCCGTGTCACGGAGGCAGTGCTCCGCGATACACTCGTGACACGGGCCGTTCCACGACAGGCCAAAATTACCACGTTCTCCATTTACTATAAATAGGACCCTTAGCTCTTATTTTCATTTGGTCACGATTTTATTCGAAAAACTGCATAGGAGAGAAGGGAGAAGTGGGAGAACTCACCTAGGGTTCATCAAATTCCCTTCTCATCTACCAATCTCATGTAAGTATGTAGTTAGGAGTAGATTAATAGTAGATTAGGAGTAGATTAACGTAGTTTTACTAACATGAATGGCAAGAACCCTTCCTCTGAGGTTGAAGACATGAATTATGATTGTAATTCTATGATATTGTTTTGGAATTGAGTTATTGATTGTTTCAGTCTTGCATTCTGATTTGTTGGTTGTTTTATGATTCAGTCACCATAAAACCATAATGTTAGCTTGAAATAGCTTGAGAAAGGCATTACCTAGGTCGGGACATGAGAATGTAGGGAGCATGAAGTAATCTACCAGGGAGGGTTCCGTGTTTGGATGAAATATACCTAACACCTTGCTTGAAGTTGACACGGGGTTATGAAAGACCAACTTGGGATGTCATCACCACTCGAAAGTAGGTGTGCAGCTGAGTTGCATTAAATGGTTGAACATCACGAGTCTAATCGTTTCCCGTAAACCACAACATAATTGATTGCACTTGACTATTAAACTCCTCTGTCTGGTATAGTGAGGCTAGATTGCCGTGTTAAGAGGCTCAGACCATGACATGCAATTATAATTATGAACCAACAGACAGTGGTTCCATGCTCATTCCATTGCAAATCGTATTATCGCATGATTAATTCTGGTTTTAACCCTATGTTGCTCTAGAGCACTTTGAATATTTCGTTGACCCAAACTTAGACTTAATTATTCTCCAAGCAAAAATGTCTATCACCAACACTTTAGATATTTAAAGATCACACTAGAAATGGATAGTTAGAGGAATGGGTCAGTCCACAGTGGGTTCGACATTAGGTTCTTAAAAGAGCCACTATAATACTTGTACGACCCGTACACACTTGCGGGTACGTCAGAGAAGTTTTAGGCGCCGTTACCGGGGACTCGGCGAAGTTTTGATAATTTATCTATTTTTGTGTGATTTTAAATTTTCCTTAAGTGTTGAGAAACTTGGTCTTAGTTTGTCTATTTGCGGGTGTGAGGTTGTCTGCCGGGCTAGCTAGAAATAGAGAGCTTGTGGAACCGTTAGCGAACCTGAACGTCAAATCCATTTGCAAAGGAGAATGGCTCTAGAGCAAAAGCTGAAGAGACTTCAAGAAAAAGGTACAACAACAACCACCGCGGGACAAGTACAACTTATCGGCATTAATGGCGGCAAGACCGGTTCGCTCAGCCCATCCCACTAGCGACAAATGTGACCTCTAGTATCCGTAAACCGGAGCCTGGAAACTTTGAGCTTAAGCAGAATATGGTGCAGCTGTTACATTCTAGTGGTCAGTTCACTGGAATGGCACATGAGGACCGCGGCGGCACTTACGAGCTTTCTTGAGATTAGTGATACGTTCGTCTCCCCACCGGCGTGTCCACGAGATTATGTCCGCGTAACCCTCTTCCCATTCTCATTGTTGGAGGCGAAAAAGTGGCTGAAGGCTGAGCCACCGAACTCCATTACTTCATGGGATGACTTGGCCGGAAAGTTCCTTATACAGATTCTTTCCTTCGGGCAAGGCTTTGCCAAAGTTGAGAAGTGAATGCTCGAGTTTCAGCGAAGCACGATGAGAACTTGTATATGGCTTGGGAAAGATTCAAGTCATTGTTGAGACTGTCCCATCATCGGCAATCAAATGAAGTGCGTATTACCTTTGTAGAAAGTCTAGACCCACACAATAAAATATTACTAGACTGCGGCGGGTGGGCAAGCCTTGGAGAAGACATATGACGAGTTGTACACTTTGTTGAGCAATTTGCACAAAATCCAGTGGTACGGCGAATCGGCAAGAGGGTGGAAGAGATGAGGTTGTGACGGATGGTTTGAATGCCTTGGCAGCACAGTTAGCTTCGTTTCAACATCAAATGTTGGCTCGGTTCAATAAGCGAGTATGCACCAACTTGAGGCCGGAGTTAATGCGGTTGACAAGCTCAGGAGTTGGTGTGAAATTTGTGGTAATAATGGGCATAATGCAGAATCTTGTGGAGCCAATCCGGAATCAGTCAATTTTGTTGGGAATGTGCAAAGGAATCAGAATTTTAGAGACAACTCACGCGGGGGTGGCGGGGCCACCAATTCTTCTTGGGGTAGAGCCAAAGCGAATTTTATGCAACCTCAACAACATCAGTATCAACCCAGAATAGGCAGATTGAGGGCATAGTAGCAGCCGCATGAGGAAACACTGCAGAAAATTATGGAGACCCAGAATCGGTTAAACGAAAATCAAGAGGATGGCAGAAGACTTAATGAATCGGCAAGTAGCCACCCATGATGCAGAAAAACAAGTGGGTCAAATAGCAGCTGCTCAAAACAGCAGGCCACCCAAGAGTTACAAGCGACGCAGATCCTAACCCCCGGCAGATCAATGCCTTGGGTCTTGATGGAAGGCAGGTTAGGCGTGCGGTGCCTAGAGAGTTGAAAAGAGGTGCGATCGGAGTTGGTAAGGCGGACCACCCACCTTACTGGAGAAAATCAGAGTGCTGGGCAACAGAATGCACAACCTTCATTTACAGCCAACTGCTTGGCCACCACCACCATTTCCTCGGAGACTAAGAAGAGCAAGGAGGAATGTTTCAAAAAGTTCTCTGAGACTTTCAAAGAACTTCACATAAAATTTGTCTCTTATTGATGTCTTGCGGGAATGCCAAGTATGCTAAATACTTGAAGAGGACGTGATGGCGAACAAGTTAGATTGGTGGATGTCCAGGCTGTAGCACTGACTGAGAGTGCAGTCACGGGGTGTTGAGCAAAATGCCAAAGCTCAAAGACCCCGGGAGTTTACCCTCCCCATACAAATTGGTAAAGCTGAAGTGCCCGAGCTTTGTGTGATTTAGGGGCAGCAGTTAACCTAATGCCCTTATCCTTATTCAACACCTTGGGGTTGGGAAGACCCGAGACCGACAAGGTTGATGATGTTGCGGTAGGTGACAAGTCGCGAGTGTCACTGACGGAATCATAGAGGACCTTCTCATCAAATTAGGTAAATTTATTATACCTGCTGATTTTATTGTTTTAGATTTTCAGGTTGATGACCAGGTACACTTAATCTTGGGACGGCCATTCTTGGCCCTTAGGAGGAAGCGGTGATTGATTTGAAGGACCACGAAAATGAGGGTCGAGGATGAAGAAGAAATCTTCGGGTCACCACCAGAAATAAACCCATCAGCACACTACAGAAACCTTTGTCAGTTAGTGTGTTGGCAGAGGATAAGTGTGGGGTGGAGGAGTCCCATAGGTGCACGGCCAAGGCAATATCAAGTGTTCAACCCAAGTCGGATAAAGGGCTTCAAATTAAAAAGTTGGAGAAAGGGAGGAACAGAGTGGAGCTGTTTCCTCTCAACAGAAGAAGAAAAGGAGATGGTTCTCGAAGAGAACCCAGGTATGAGATGTCTGAAAAGGGCGGTCACGTCGTGCCACGACGTAAAATGGCTTGACACTTGGGAGGCAACCCAAGGGTACCTCGGGTACACTTGGTAAGTTTGATTTTATTTTGATTTGGTTAAATTTTGAATTTGTTTGTGTTTTTATTTTTTGGTGGAAAAGTTAGAGGCACAGGTGGAGGGGAAAATTAGAATTGCCCTCGGAGAAGCTAGAAAGCATGGAAAAGGAAAGTGTGGGGTCGACCACCGCTCGTGCAATTGTGGAAAACATGCTACTAGCTAGGCCTAAAGGCCTCAGGGAGTATTTCTCACCCTCTTGAAATGTAAATTTGATGCTGAGGACATGGCATGATTTAAGTGTGGGGTGAGGGAATTTGAGGAAATTTCAAATTTTAAAAATTTTTGTACTTAACAAATTGTTGGTGAATGTAATGCTTGTTTGGAAAAATGAGAAAAATTTGAAAAATCTTTGTCAGTCAAGCATGAATTCATCACCCGTTGGTTTTTTCTTTTCCCTGATTTACTTTCGACGGGGGTGTTTGAACAGAATAAAATTTTTATTTTATTTTTATTTGTCTGTACATAATGTTTTAGTCATAGTGAGGGACTTTTCCGACGATGGATGGATGACGACCGTCTTGATGAGAATTAGTCGATAGATGTTGGGATTTTGAGACCATAGCTAGTTGATGCTTGATGTTCTTGTTATGTGCTAGATATAGTTGTAAGATGCAAGCTATAGTCCCGGTGTATGAAACATGCAAGTTTGCTGTTTGAGACACTTAGGCTCTTGAATTTGACTCAATATTATTGGAGCTTAATTTTGAATTCTTGTGATTAGCTGAGTAGAGTCTGCTGAATGTGTCTTGAATTGAGCATGTGCAGTGAGTGTAAGGATTTTGAGTATTCTATGCTATTGTGGATTGTCTAGAACTTGCACGAATTGTGTGACGAAATGAAGGATGTGAATTGTAGGAGATGATTTAGGCATTTCTTTGAATTAACCCAATTTTTATCCCTCATTTTTACCTACCTTAGAAATGAATCCTAGTTAGCCGTTGAGCCTTGAGCCTATTCTTTGATAGCTGCAACATAAGCATACGTTCTTTCATTAACCTTGAATTTGACCCAAAAGCTCTAAGCGGCGGGAGAGAAGAAAAAAATCGGAAAGAGTAAGGAGTGAGGAGAATGAAAAGGAGTGAAAAGTAGCAAGTTGTAGAAGTTGAGAAAGGACAAAGGTGCACTTGTGTGAAAATGGTTAATCACGGTTAAGGAGTAAGAAAACAAAGTAATGAAAAATTATTTATAGAGGCTCCTTCTTGACAAGTCAAAAGTGCCTAAATTAAAGGGAAGCAAGAGGAAAAATAAAACTACCAAGGAAAAAAGGTGAAGTAGGGAAGGGAAATTCGCCATGACGGCAATGATATATTAAAAGCACTTAGGAAAGATAGTCACTATTATTTGGTCATAATAGTACCTACATGCACGAGTTGCGTTACAACCTTCAAAGTCCTGCTTGATCTTACATTCATACATCCTTAAATTAGTGGAGTAAAACACTAAGGGCAAGCTTATGGGTCATGACATGAAGCATGTGAATTCTTTGTGAGTGAGTGTAAATTCTTTTTATATACCCACATGTTGTGATGTAAAAATTGTTTTTGCGTGTGATTGGGTAGCTCTTTCCGTGAGGCACATGTTTAATGAAGATAAATTCATATGGGATTTCTTAATCAGTTGATTTGCATGAGTTGCTTAAATTGAGAGTCGATTCTTGAGGTTAAGAAGTCTTAACATAGTTGTATTTCATAGATTGTTCTATTTTTAACTTGTATCTTACGTAATCATTATAGTCGTAGTTTGAATTAACTTGCTAAATTAGTTATGTAGAAATTCTCCATATGCATGATATGTAAAGGTTGTTCGAGGACGAACAAGGCTTTAAGTGTGGGGTTGTGATCACGGAAAAATATAGGTCCGTGATACGCTTTTATAAGCTTAATTTGAGTCGTGTTGTCTAAGCTATTTGATACATTTTCATGTGATTTTATATAAAGTGAAGATATGTGCTAACCAACATGATTAGCCTTTGTTTTGTAGGTTTTTGATGACTTTTGAGCTAATTCATGAATTGGTGAAGTAAGGCTTGGAGAAGGAATCCAACACTTGCGACCGTCGGCAAGAGGAGGCCCAAAACAGCCCACTTAGGCGCGTCGGCGAAGTGCCCGGCGGGGCGAGCTGCTAAAACAACCCACATACACATTGGCAACGTGCCACGGCATGAGGGCTCCGCGACCACAGGTGTGTGACGCTGCCCAAGCACGCGCGTGACACGTTGCCATCAGCGGCAACATGCTGCCAAGGCCGATTTTCGGGTTAAATTCCGGTGAGCTTTCGCGATGCCTCCGTGTCCGCAGGAGGCAGTGCTCTGCGATACTCTCCGTGACACAGAGCCGTTCCACGGCAGAATGGCCAAATTATGCACGTTCTCCATTTCTTTTATAAATAGGACCCTTAGCTCTTATTTTCATTTGGTCACGATTTTATTCGGAAAAAGCTGCATTAGGAGAGAAGGGAGAAGTGGGAGAACTCACCTAGGTGTCATCAAATTCCTTCTCATCTGCCAATCTCATGTAAGTATGTAGTTAGGAGGTAGATTAATAGTAGATTAGGGGTAAGTGCGTAGTTTTACTAACATGAATGGCAAGAACCCTTCCTCTAGGGTTGAAGACATGAATTATGATTGTAATTCTATGATATTGTTTTGGAATTGAGTTATTGTTGTTTCCGTCTTGCATTCTGATTTGTTGGTTGTTTTATGATTGATCAAAATAAAAGCATGCGGTAGCTTTGGAAATAACCGAAGGCATTACCTAGAGTCGGGACATGAGAATGTGGGGAGCATGAAGTAATCTCGGGAGAGGTTTCGTGTTTGGATAGAAATATACCTAACACCTTTGCTTGGATTTGACACACAGGGTTATGAAAGACCAACTTGGGATGTCACACATCACCACTCGAAGAAGTAGGTGTGCGGCTGAGTTGCGTTAAATGGTTAGACGTACGAAAGTCCTTAATCGTTTCCCCGTAAACCACAACATAATTGATTGCCCGCGACTAGAATAAACTCCTCTCTCACAATGATGCAGTGAGGCTAGATTGCCGTGTTAAGAGGCTCGAAAGACCATGAACATGCAATTATAATTATGTGAACCAACAATTGGTAGTTCCATGCTCATTCCATTGCAAATCGTATTATCGCATGATTAATTGGTTTTAACCTTATGTTGCTCCTAGAGCACTTTCGAAATATTTCGTTGACCCAAACTTAGACTTAATTATTCTCCAAACGAAAATGTCTATCACCAACACTTTAGATATTTAAGATCACTAGGAATGATTGATTAGAGGAATGGGTCCCAGATCCACTGTGGGTTCGACATTCCGGTTCTTAAAAGAGCCACTACTGTACTTGCACGACCCGTACACTTGCGGGCACGTCGCGAAGTCTCCTCATCAGTGGGGACGTCGTCATCCATGGGCTCCACAAAAGCTGGGCCCACGACTGCAGCGCCACAGGTTTGTAGAGGGAGTAGTCTAAGTCGAGCTGCCATAGCTCATCCTACATTGCCCGGCCTCCCGCCTATGCGCAGCTGGAGCATCTACATCCCGATCATGCGGGCCATGTACTGATCATCCCGAGCATGTCGCTCGGCTGGTGTAAGAATTTGGCCCGTGGTGGTGTCGAGGTGCCTTGGTGCTGTGAAGTCCACGACACGCCTCTCTATCTACGGATGGCAATCCAGGGCGTCTTCTTCAACATCCAGGCCCCTCAGGAGCGTGGTCAGCAAACCACCAAGCCCGTACCTGTGCCGTTGATGCAAACAGGCTCTCTTCATGGAGGATATGATCTACCGCCCCAACATTGACCTCCAGCCCTTTCATCCAAGGCATACAAGCTCAAGCATACGCGTCGGGTGACATCTGTCATGTGCCCCGAAATCAAGCAGGAACACACAATTTTTCAGCGGATTAAGCTACATTCATCTGTGGAGTAGAGGCGGTGTCGATGGTAGCCCCTCTCCTTATACTTGCTCCAACGTGCTGTCGAACGGGCTCCACACAAGGTGCTCACGATATTCGCATATGGTTGGAGTGATATTCGGCTGCCGGAGTACATGGGCGTCGCTGTTCTGCGCCCCAAGATGGCATTAAGGTGATGGGGCTCAGGTGACAATTTGGCCCCTTATTTTGATGGTGTATTTGATGGGCATCGGGTTCCAATTTTCATAGAACTCCCGAATCAAGTGGATTATCTTGGGCTCTTCAAAGGTGAAACTCAGCCCGGCGGTGTCAATCCGATGGACAGTTCGAGGGAACTCTGTCTCCAACAAGCTCTATACATCATGCTCTCGGGGAAGTACTTGCTCTCCTTATGCTTTGTATACCACTTCTTCCCTTCCTCTGTCACCCATCGGGTTCCGTGGCGGTGTTGGCAGCGGAACGGCCCCGGTCTTCTTTGGGACTCTTGTTCCCAGTCTAATCCTCTTTCTACCGGTGCCCGATGTAGATCGCCCTTTCCTTTCTCTTGCCTGCTCGACATCGTTCTTGCCAAATAAAGCGAGCGGAGTCCCAATGTCGGTCAAAAATTATCTTGGACTAAGGTTGGGTTAGGCTGGGCTCCGACCAAAAATTGCCCAAACTAGTACTCAGTATATGGTAGCTAAGCGGTGTTCTTTACATCGGCTGCCAATTTAAACCAGTCAGCCTGCAATTGAGCTTGGTTAGCTATCATCGTTTTAAACATCTCCTCAATCTTTGGGTGATGGTGGTGGAGGGAAGACATTGTTGTTTAAATGCTGCGGCCCATTAGTTACTGCTTTGCCCTCCTTGATTCCTTTGCGCCCCACGACTCGAACTCTGCCCTGATTGTTGTTGCTACCCCAAGAGAAATTCCGGGTGATTCCTCCGGTTAAATTGTAGCTATTACCATGTTTTTGTTGGTGATTATTCCTTTGTGCATTCTTGACAAAGTTCACCGAGTCGGGATTTGCTCCACAACACTCAGGCGAGTGTTCGTACTCAAGCACACTTCACACCAAATGTTGCTGCACTACATTCAGTGGGGCTTGAGACTGATTCACGCTCATATTACTGAAGTTGGTGTTGGTATTACGCAGCACGGCTATACGTACGGCGATGGGCGTCGGCCATCCACTTCTAAGACTCCAGTTTGCTTTCCTTGCTCCTCCTCTTGAAGAGTCCGCATTCCACTCCGGATTACCCTGCGAAATACGATTTAACAAAGTATACAGCTCCTCATAAGTCTTTTCTAATGCTTGTCCCCAGCTGCTGAGTGCAGCAAGGAATTTTTGTGTGGGGTTCCAAACATTCTATAAAAGTGTGCACCGGCACATCTAACGGATTGGTGGTGATGAGGACAATCCAGCAACATCGATTTGAATCTCTCCCAAGCAGTAGCAGATTCTCCTTCTCTTTGTTTAAAACTTAGAATTTGACTTCTAAGTCTCGCTGTTTACCGGATGGAAAGAACCGGATCAAGAACTTCTTTGCAAGATCATCCCACGTGGTGATGGGTTGGGTGGCTCGGCTCTCAGCCACCTTTTGGCTTTCTCCCAAAAGTGAAAATGAACAATGTAAGCCTGACATAATCTATTGACACTCCAGCAGGAATGTAAGTGTCACTTATCTCAAAAATTTTGAAAGATGTTGTTGTGGATCCTCGTGAGGGGGCACATGAGCGCCCGCTTGTGTGCGGCAATTTGCACCATGTTACATTTAAGCTCAGACACTCCCTCCTGGCTCCAGGTTTGCGAATGCTAGATGTATTTTCACTAGCATGTGGGATTGCCACATCATGAACCAGCTAGCTACCATTTCCTCGGGCACTAACACAGCCGCACAAGTGGTGGATTACGTGGTTTGCTCGGGATTGTTTATCGGAACTCATTTGCGGCTTTCTCTCTAGAGCTTCTCTTCGTTGACGATGGAATTGTCTTTCCGGCTCTAAGGATGGGTCCACCAGCTCTTTGTCCCTTGCCAGTGTTCAACAGAATTTAATATCTTTAAAATACGAGGCTAAGACGAAGTTGTCAACACCAATATAAAGAAATAGCAAACCAACACTTAAGAAAAATTTTGCCAATTGCCAGTCCCGGCAACGGCGCCAAAAACTTGTTCGGTGGTCTGGATGACTACACGCAAGTGCACGTGATCAAATAAGTAGTATATGGCTCCAAGTAAGCCAAGTATCGATCCACGGGGGGGCCAGACTACGGGAAAATCAACTCAAGTGTCAATTAACTCTTAACTCTAAAAATGGAGACAACAATGTAAAGAAAAGTTTTATATTTTGTTTCTAAATTTGTATTAAGTCTAAAATGAATATACGGTTTGAGTCTGAACTATGAATGTGAGCATGCGAGGCTAAAACAAACATGTAGAGAAATTAATTATCGATACAATTTGGTTAATCTTTCCTCCACGCTGTAGTCGGAACTTATGCCTATGGATTAAGTATTTAACCCAACTTAAGAACCATGAACCTTCCACCTACATTTCTATGATAAGAAGCAATTCATGTTCTAGCCATACAAAACCGATTCCGTGATTGATAATATGACTTTCGGGTATATTTATCTGAAGGTAAATCAATTCTCAATTTTCCCAAACAAAGAACAGATCATATCCTATTAATTCACAACATTCCAATTTCGTGCTCTCTCGAGTGAAACCGGACTTTTTAGATGTACATTAACATTGACCAAATATTAATGCAGTAAGAACAAGAATTAATCGTTAACCATGGAAGAAAGATGAAAAACCAAATGATCAACAATCACATTTCAATACAAATGTTCTGCCTCAGCAAGTAGAAATTAGCCACTCATTTGTGGATTAAACATCATCCAATGAGTGTAAATCATACAAACAATTGAAAAGAAAGGAGAAAGAGATAGAGAAAAACCCTAAGATTTTCGTCCCCTCAACTACTGCAACACTTCTTGCTCCACCAAGTCAGAATAATTAAAAATGAACCTAAGTGTTCTTTTATACTGGTGGGAATTTTTCCCGGAATAACAAGCAACGTGTCACGGAGTGCATCGCGGAGCCTTGCCTCCGTGACACGGCGCAAACACGAGCTCTGGAATTTGGTCTTCTAGGTACTTAATCCCAACGTGGCATGGCATGCAACGCGGAGCTCAACCATCGTGACACGGCGCGAACGCGCACCTTCACTGGAATTTCAAGTTCTAGGTAATTAGGTCCAACGTGCCACGGAGGCAACGCGGACCTTCTCTGGAATTGTTGCTAATTTAATCATCGGACGGAATGCCTCCGCGTTGGCGGCGTGACACGGCTCCATGCGGAGACCCTTTATTCATTGCTTTCCTTGGCCATTTCCTTGCTCTTTTCCGAGTCCATTTCCGATTCCTTCCAACATGCATCTTAGCTTCATAAAATTACATTTTTTCTTTAAAAAATATAAAAAAACTAAAAAAAATAAAAAAAATAAAAAAAATAAAAAAAATCACATGAGAATGTACAAACATTTATATATAAAAGACAAAACGAGCGCATTTAGGTATAACTTGGGCATACAAATATGCCCAAGATCAACTAGTATGTTGCAAGCCTTTCATATAGATGCTTATGCTTTGTTAGATCTGGGAGCTACATTGTCTTTTGTGACACCTTACATTGCTAGTAACTTTAGATTACGTCACGAAATTTTGTTAGAACCATTTTACGTGTCTACTGCAGTTTGTGGATTCGGTCATAGCAAGGTGGGTATATAGAGGTTTCCCCATTTCAATATTGCATAAGGTTACCTCCACAGACTTAGTAGAATTGGATATGACTAATTTTGACATTATTTTGGGCATGTATTAGTTGTTTTCATGTTATGCTTCTATTAACTATAGAACCCCAGCGGTGGAGTTCCCATTTCCAGATGAACCAATTTTAGAATGGAGGGGTAGTTCAGCGGTACCAATAGGCTTCTTTATCTCCTATCTCAAGGCCCCGAAAATGATTACTAAAGGTTGTATTTACCAAACTTGGTTAGGGTTAAGGATGCCACATCGAGACCACGACCATTCGGTCCAATCCCATTGGTATGTGAATATTCTGAGGTATTTCTAGATGACCTACTAGGTGCACCTCCCTAGAGGGAAATTTATTTTGAGATTGACCTTTTACTCAACACACACACAGCCCATATCGATTCCTCCCTACCGAATGTCCCCAGCCAAGCTAAAAGAGTTAAAGGAATAGTTGAAGTATTTTTCTTGTCAAGGGGCTTCATTAGACCGAGTAAGTCTGCACAAATTGTCCAGTGTTATTTGCCCGGAAGAAAGATGGTTCTCTTCTGATGTGTATTGACTATAGGCAGTTGAACCAAGGTCACACTGACTCAAGAATAGATACCCTTTACCCAGGATTGATAACCTATTCGATCGTCTTCGAGTGCCAAATATTTCTCCAAGATGGGCCTCAGAGTCGGGGTATCACCATTTCGGGGTTTGGGAGAAGCGACATCCACAGCGGCTACTTTCAGGACTAGGTATGGCCATTATGAATTCCTTGTTATGTCTTTTGAATCTTCTGTGCATTTACAGCTTTTATGGATCTGATGAATAGGGTATTTCAAAGCATATCTGTACATGTTCATGATAGTGTTCATTGACGAAGCGTATTAATATACTCGATGCTTGAGGAAGAGCATGCTTTTGCTGGCGGGTAGCCTTTGGACCCTCCAAGGATAACCAGCTATGCCAAATTCAGCAAATGCAGGTTCTGGCTGGTCAGTCGCATTCTTGGGACATGTAGTGTCAAGCGAAGGTATAAAGATGGACTCCCAAAAAATAGAGGTAGTGAAGAGCGCGGATCGATGAAACCTCTCGGAGATCAAGACCTTTTTGGGCTTAGCGGGGTTACTCACAGGAGGTTCAATGGGGTTTCTCATCCATTTGCATTCCCATTGACTAGATTGGCCTAGAAAAGGTGAAGTTCCAATGGTACGATGCTTCTGAAAGAGCTAGAATTGAAGGCCCGACTCGCCAGCAGTTATTTGACTTTAGGAGAACGCAGGTAAGCTTTGTTGTGTATTGTGATGCTTCGAGAGTCGGAGGCGGGATATGTATTGATGCAGCATGGAAAAGTCATAGCATACGCTTCCAGACAGCTAAAAATTCATGATAAGAATTACCCGACCCATGATCTTGAGTTGGCCACTTGATGGTATTTGCTTTGAAGATATGGTGACCGCTACTTATATAGGTTCATGTAGATGTATTCTTTGATCACAAGAGCTTACAATATTTGTTCACGCGGAAAGGATCTCAATCTTTGGCAATGGAGGTGGTTGGAGCTATAAGGACTATGACATGAATGTGTTTTACCACCCGAGTAAGGCCAACGTGGTATCGGATGCCCTTAGTAGACTCTATATGGAGAGTGTCGCACGTGAGAGTGGAGACAAGGAGGGACACAGTGAAGGAGGTGCATCGGCACGGTTGGGGAGTTAGTTGATTTGGCTCAACTGATGGTGGTCTCGGTTGTCAGACAGTCCCAAAGTGTGCCGAGCATGAGGTGAAGGCCTAAGCAAGATGAAGATCCAACATTGGTAAAGTTGAAATAAAACTATTCAAGTCACAAGATGAAAGTCTTCTCCAAAGGGGGAGATGGGGTATGCCCGGTACCGAGGGCAACATGTTAGAGCGTGGGTGATTTGAGGAACCGTGTGGCATGAGCTCATGGATCAGATATTCATCCATCCAGGTGCCACACAGATGTACCATGACCTACATGAAATCTACTGGTGGAATGGCATGAAAAGAGAAATTGCGAAATTTGTAGCCAAGTGTACAGATTGCCAACAAGTGAAAGTGGAGCATCGGAAGACGGGGAGGTGTACTTGGGAGGATATCAACCTCCTACTTGGAAGTGAGAAGAAATCAACATGGACTTCATGAGCAAGTTTGCCCCTTTTCGTAGGCAGTATGACTCCATTTGAGTTTATTGTGGACAGGTTGTTCAAAGTGCTCATTTTCTACCGATCAAAACCGATTCCAGCTGAAGATTATGCCAAGTTATACACATGGGGTTGGTTAGATTGCATGGAGTTCCCTTGTCATCATATCGGATAAATTTCAGTTCACCTCTCGGTTTTGGAGATCTTTTAAAGGGACTTGGTACCCCGGAGTCAAGCTTAACGGCATTTCATCGCCAAACAAATGGTTAGGCGGAGCGAACTATCCAAACTCTTAGGATATGTTGAGGGCTTGTGTTTATTGATTTCAAGAGCGGAGTTAGGATGAGCATTTACCGCTTATTGAGTTTTCCTACAACAACGGTTATTCAACCTAGCATCAAAAATGCTTCGTTTGAGGCTCTTTCACAGTGGAGGTGTAGATCGCCCATTAGTTGGTTGAGTCAGTGAGGGCTTTGTTGTTGGTCCATATTCGGTCCATGAGGCTATTGATAAAGTTCGGTTGATAAGAGAAAGGCTGAAAATGGATCAAAGTCTCCAAAAGTCTTATGTGGATGTGAGGAGAAGAGAGCTTGAGTTTGAGATCGATGATTAGGTGTTTTGAAGTATCTCCATGAAGAATGTGAGCTTTGGAAAGAAAGGAAAACTTAGCCCCCACTATGTTGGTCCATACGGATTGTGAGGCAAGTGAGTAAAGTAGCCTATGAGTTAGACTTACCTTTAGAGCTAGCTTCGATTCATCCCATATTTCATGTATCGCTCTTGAAAAAGTGCTTGGGAGATCTAGCCTTAGTGGTTCTGGTGGAAAGTGTTGGTGTGAAGGATAGCCTCAGTTATGAGGAAATTCCCGTTGCAATCTTGGATCGTCAGGTTCAGGCTGAGGAACAAAGTAACCCCGATTAAGGTGTTATGGATAAATCATCATGTCAGGAGCTACATGGGAAGACAAAGCGGAATATGATTGCTAAATACCCCATTTGTTCCCTACCGGCTCAGTTTCGGTTTGAGGTATCGGTTTTCCTAAACCTCTATTCAGTTTTTCATGTTCCGTTCATGTGTGTAAGTTTGTTTTGTGATATGATATATGTGTGTGATGTAAGATTCGGTACAGCTATGTAGTTCTTTTCGGGGTAGACGTTCCGTCAGTTTTCGGCTTAAATGATCAGTATTTGCATATGGTGATTGTTTGTTCTGAAGTTTATGTGTTTCTAACATTTGAGGATGAATGTTCCCAAGGGAGGTCTTATTACCTCGGGAACCCAAGGATTATACCCAGTCAAACGGAAAATATGGAAAATGTTGCAGTAGTTTAGGATGAGTCGTTAGACTACTCGTGAGGAGACCCCGTGAGTCGTCAGGTGGCTCATGGGAAGGTTGGACTGGCCCGAGGGTTGCGGAGGTCCCACGGGGTGGGAACAACTCATGGCCAGCTACTAAGGTTATCATGACCACTAGTGGGTTAAAGGTTGAGGATTTAAAAGGAGGCCTGACAGTGTACCTAACAGATGGCACCCCATGAGTCGTGGTCTGTCCCAACGACTCCGTGAGGTGGAGTCCTTGAGCAAGCTTGGGAATTTAATTAAGGATGAGATAGTGTTCTTGAGGGAAGGCTGGTAGCAGGTCGTTACCTCGGGGGACAAGCCGTCATGTCCTCCGTTAAAAGCCCAGGTGAAAAATTCCAGTAGACTTGACAGAAACGACCCAGGCTCGTTATCCCTGGTAACGAGTCGTCGAATCACACATTGGGGTCTTCCGGCGAGTTATTTCTGCCGAATCGATGGGAGCCTTCTCATAATTTCCTACCCTCCTAAGACCTAAACTACATCATTTTGAGGTCGGGACGGTTTGAAATCATTCATGATAAACCTCATTTGATGCATGTAAGAGTAGAGGTAAGAGGAAAGGGATTCATGTGTCTTCTTCAAGTTCTTCAGCTTCCATCTAGGGCTTTTCAAGGGAGTTAAGAGTCGAGAAGTTCTAGATATGTGGGGTTTTGAATGAGTAGTTTAGTCCCTACGCATGCCCAATTTCTCCCTAATTCTATGTTTAACATTTCCAAACCTCTATGGGTCATAACCCAAATGTATGATTCCTCAAAAATCCAATATGAGCATGTTGTAGTTTGTCTAAAATTATGGGTGTCAAATTGTTGGGCTATTTTCACTTATTTTGTTCAATATTTGATGATTTAAATCCTTAAAAGCACATGTGCCCAAATCATGGGGTTTTTAGTGAAATTCATGGTTTTGGTGATTTCTCAAACATGATAGCAAGTTTTGAATTTTAAGCATTTTCAAATTCTCACTGCCTGTGATCATGCTTCCTATAAATTTAAACATTTCAAGTATGATTGAAATTATGGGCAATGCCCACATGTTGCCCATGATTTTGAACTATGTTTTTGGCGATCCACGGGCCCAATTCCATAGCTAGTAGTACGAATTCTTAAGCATGTTATGATTATCACGATTTAACTAGGCATGCCTGTCGTATTTAATTTCTTGGCACGTTGCATGTTTTGGGAGTAGTACTTAACATCGAGTAGGTTATGGGCCTAAGTTACGCCCCAAATCACCGAGGAACTACATGCCACCGTGGGTTATGTTGGGACACTCCCCTTGTCCCCTTTTTACCCTACAGGGCCTTCGCCACGATGATATCACGCCTTTCATTGTTCATACCCTTGGCAAGTAGACAGCCTCTCGACTAGGATTACGAATTCGGGCTCCATGTGTGCTCATATGGGATTGTTATCTTGTATACCTCGGATACTCGGTACATTCCAAGTACTGACCCACAGATTTTCTATGATCTATCATTTTATGCTACAGGATATGGTTCGCAGGTTCAGCATCGCTCTTAGCTTGCTCTCATTTCTACTCTCGTTCAGTGGTGAGTCCCTCATGATTCGGGGGCTTCTGATGTGTTCGGATTTTGTTTGTCTTGTAGTTTTAGAATGTTGGGGTTGGTTAAGGGTCTTGTCCCTTCAACCTGTCTATTATGATTAGAGGCTTTAAGACCTATTTTGTAGTAGTCAGCTATTTACGCTTAGATCATGTACTATTGATTCTTATATCTCATGTCACGGTTTTATATAGTTCATGACTATTAAGTTAATTATTAACATATGTGAATGGTTTAGTCATATGCTCATGCCATGGGTTGACTTAGGGTCCCTCGGGGTTCCTTGTCCCATGTCTAAGATTAGGGTGTACTCTCGAGTAGTGTGTGCTTACTCTTTCGAGCTTTTACCTAAGCTTAACATTTTTGTTTTCATGGTGATCAAGCATTAAAAAAATAATAATAACGAATGTAAGCCAATAAACAACTAAAACTCAAACCACGAAGAATTCATGCATTTACAATCATATTAGCCTCATCCTAGAGGAAGGGTTTTAGCCACTCATGTTCATACAAATGCCAAAAACATGATTCAAGCAAAGTACTTACAAGAATAGATAAAAGAGAATGCAAAACAATGAACCCTAGGTAGATTTCTTCCTTCTCCCTTTTTCTCCTTTACGGTTTCTCGAAATATTTCATGATCAATGAATTTAGGAGCTAAGTGTTTAATTTATACTAAGTGGTAAAATTGCAATCTTTGGCCGTTGATGGAATGCCTCCATGTCACGGAGCTGGTCACGCCAATTTGCCTCCGTGACATGGAGAAAGCTTATGAGACAACTTCACCACAATGTTCAATCTTTGTGTGTCTTGTGTGAGTCACATTGCCCACGTCGCACAGTGGGAGCGACACCAACGTGCGGGGCATGTCTTGGAAGCCTTCTCGTGCGCACAACTAGAGGCATGGCACGGCGTTGGGCGCGGCACACGCGCCAACGCGTGGCACGACCCAGCCTACTCCCTTGTGCTACATCATGCGACTCTTTTGCAATTTGTTAGAGCTTCCTCCTTAAGCCTTAACCATAATATTTAGTCCCTCATAAGAATTTTACACCTACAAAATAAAGACTAATCATGTTGGTTGGTTATGCACATAAATATTAAAAATCACATGAGAATATAATTAATTAGATTGACATACTTGATTAAAGTAAGTTATAAAATAGCACTAGGGCACGTAATTATGCCCAAGATCACTACCCCACACTTAAATCCTTGTTCGTTCTCGAACAACTCTTTTATATCTCATGCAGGAACTCACACATAGCTAATTGAAGCAAGACAATTCTAAGCTAAGGCTACCGATTGTTTTAGATAGCAAGTTAAAAGCAGAGCATGCAATATTTACCCATTAAATTAAATATAACTATGTAAAGACTTCTAGCCTCAATAATCGACTCTCAATCTCAACAAATGCATGTAAATTAACCAATCAAGAAATCCGACATGAATTTTTATTCTTCATCAAACATGTGCCCTCACACAAGAGAGTTGCCCATTTTCGCTCCTTATGATTTCAAATTATAACATGCATGAGTATGAATAAAATACTCTCACTCTCAAAAAGAATTCACTTGCAGCACGTATTGACCCATGGAAAACTTTCTTTTAGTGTTTTACTCCACAATTTAAGGATGTCTGAACGTAAGATCAAGTAGGACTTAGTGGGTTGTAATGTAAGCTAAGGGATGGGTAGGTACTATTATAGCAGTGTAGTGACTATTTTCCTAGCGCTTTTCATCCAGATCCACACTTTCATTAGGAATTTCTATCCTCTTACTTCACCTTATTCTTTTCCCTTCCATTTTCCTATTTTACTGTTTCCCTATCTCATTAGGCACACTTAGCTATTAATAAGAATTACTTAAGCAATTTTTCTTTAATTTTCTTTTTGAATCTTTTCTTCTTTTACTCCTACTAACTCTTATCCATTTTTAAACAAGTACACCTCTAGTCACTTTTGTTTTAACTCCAACAACTACTCTTTTCTTTCTTCTTCCAGCTCCTCACTCCTTAACTCTCTTTTGAAATTTCACAAAAGTGCTTAGGAGTTTTGGATCAAATTCAAGGCTATTGAAAAGAAGGGGTTAAGCTCATTTTGTGGCTAGCGAAGAGAATAGGCTAAAGGCTCGATGGGGCTAACTAGGATCAGACAGTTTTCAAGTTAGGTAAAATAAGGGATAAAAAGTGAAACCATTCGAAGAAATGCACAAATTATCTCCTACAATCTACATCTCTTATTTTGTCTTGTATACACACCAGGAAAGTTCAATACACTACACAATAGCATGGAATATTCCAGCCTTACACCACATTTGTATGCTCAATTAAGACAATTCATGAGACTCTTAACTCATCTAATCACAAGAATGTAAAATTTAGCTTTTTAGGCACATCGAGTCACATTCAAGAGCCTAGGTGTCTCAAACAAAGTTATACATTTGCTAACATGCTTCAAAATTAACAACACTTACATCTCACAATCATGTATAACACATAACAAGAACATCAAGCCATCAATCACCTAAGGGTTTAAAGAAATAAAAACCTGACAATTTTCCCTCAAGATAGTCTTAATCCATCCATCATCGGGAAAAGTCCTAACTATGACTAAATACAACTATGTACAGACATAGAAAAATTTTATATCTCGGTTCAAAGTGTTCCTGTCGAGAAAAGGAACCGAAAAACCAACGGTGGGTGAATCATGCTCAACTTAAAAAAATTTCATCAACCACTTCCATATAAAACTAATTCCACCCGAAGCATTACGCACAAAATTTTGAAATTTCCCTCACCCCACACTTAAAATATGCTATGTCCCAAAAGCATCAAATTAAAATACAAAAAGGGTGATAAATACTCCCTAAGGCCTCTAGGCCTAACTAACAACATGTTTTCTTTCATTTTTGCACAAGTGGGATATCGACCCCATACTTATCCTCTTTCGTGCTTCGAGGGTACTCAAACTTTCCCTTAATCTGTGCTTAAATCACCACCAAAAACAACAACCAAGTGAAAATAAAAAAATCAAAATAAAGGAAATAAAAATTGTACACATGGTACCCTTCAAGTTACCTCCATGGCGCACGATTTTACGTCGCGACACGACATGGACTATCCTTCTCGGGACATCCTCAAACCAGTGTTCCCTTTCAAGTACCATCTTCTTCTACATTTATTTTTTGAGGGGACAGCCTCACTCTGTCCCTCTCTTCTGCCAACTTCTTCTTTACTTGAAACCCTCCATCGATTCGCTGAAATGCTTGATCATCTCTAGCAGTGTGTGGACCTATGGAATCCACCACCCCACACTTAGCCTCTGACAACTCAATGACCTTACAAAGGTCTCTATAGTGTATGGGTGGGTTGATATCTTGGTAAACTCAAAAAAGCTCCTCTTCATCATCGACCCTCATTTCGGGAGTCCTTTTTACATTATAAGCGCTCCTCGGTGGCCATCCCGTCCGAAGATCTTTGGTACCTTATCATCCACTTTAAAATCAAGTATGATGAAATCAGTAGGTATAATTAAGTATGATGAAATAAGCGGGTATAATGAACTTACCCTTTGATGAGAAGGTCCTCGATTATTCCATCGGGTGCCACTTAAGACTTGTACGCCCAGTTTGTAGCATCACTTGTGTTGGTCTCAACGGCCTAAACCCAAGGTGTTTAAACAAAGATAGGGGCATTAGATTTACTGCTTCCCCTAAGTCATAAAGCACTTATCACTTGACTTTACTAATTTGTATGGGGAGGGTAAAACTTCCTGGGTCTTTGATCTTTTTCGGTATCTTGCTCATTACCACATAGCTACTTCTCTGGCGGTGCCATTATTTTGACATCCACCAATATTACTTTGTTGGCCACCACATCTTTTAAGTACTTAGCATACTTGGGTATTCCCTTCAAAACATCAAGTAAGGGAAGAAATTTATGAAGGTCTTTGAAATGTGAAGTTCTTTGAAAATATCAAAGAACTTTTTAAAGCATTCCTCCTCCTTTCTCTTTTTAAGTCTTTGTGGGAATGGTGGTGGTGGTCTCTGTGCTGGCTGAAATGATGATTGTGCATTTTGTTGCATAGCACTCTGATTATCTCCTTTGTCAGTAGATAGATCCTTTCTGACCAGCTCTGCTGCACCTCATTTCTCTTTTCCTTTGGTGGAGCATCAGCCAATTTCTTTCCACTCCTCAGACTGATGGCATTGACCTGTCGGGGGTTTGTATCTGTGTCACTGGGTAATCCTCCCTGAGGTCGGTGTGCTGAGAAGCTGCTATTTGACCCATCTACTTCTCTAGATTGTGGGTGGCTGCTGATTTTTCAAATCTGATGCCATCCTTGCCTGATTCTATGCCAATTGGGTCTGCGTAGCCATAATTTTCTACAGCATCTCCTCAATGTTGTTGTTGCTCGACTAGCCACCATTTTGCCTATTTTGCTACTGATACTGCTGCTGTTGAGGTTCCTGGTAGCTCTGATTCAGATTGCCACCCCAAGAAAAATTTGATGACTTTGCCAATTCTTGTTGTAGGTGTTCCCATAATTCTAATTGTTTCTCTAAACATTCCGCACAACATTAACAGACTCCATATTTGCCCCACATGATTCTGCATTGTGCACATTGTTACCACAGATTTCACCAACTAGGAGCCTACTGAATTACATTCACTTGTCCCTGCGGTTGGTTCATACTCAGTTTGTTGAACTGAGTCATCATCTGATGCTGAAAGGATGCTTGTTGTGCCGCCAAGGCATTAACACTATCCAACTCTATTAGCCCTACTTCTCTCTTTCCTTCCCCTCTCAATGATTCGCTATGCCATTCTGCATTTTCCTGAGCAATCCTGTTCAACAAAGTGTAGAACTCATCATATGTCTTTTCCAGTGCTTGCCCACCCGATGCAGAGTCTAGTAATATTTTGATGTGAGGGTCTAGACTCTCCACAAAGGTATGGGCTAGCACCTCATTGGACTTCTGGTGTTGGGGGCAGTCTCTCAATAATGACTTGAATCTCTCCCAAGTCAAATACAAGTTCTCCTTCATCCTCTTCTTGAAGCTTAATATTTCACTCCTGAGTTTGGCAGTCTTGCCTGAAGAGAAGAATTTGATGAGGAACTTATTTGCTAAGTCGTCCCAAGAAGTAGTGAAATTAGGTGGCTCAGCCTTCAACCACCTCTTTGCCTCTCCCAACAATGAAAATGGGAAGAGTGTAAGTCAGACATAATCAGTTGACACTCCGGTAAGGACAAAAGTGTCACTAATCTCCAAGAAGTTCTGTAAGTGCTACTGTGGGTCCTCATGTGTCATCCCAGTGAAATGGCCACTCGAATGTAACAGTTGAACCATGTTCTGTTTAAGCTCAAACTTCCCTCGGGGCTCCGGTTTGCGGATACTGGAGGTCACATTCGTTGCTAGTGGAATTGCCACTTCGCGAACTGGTCGGGTTGCCATTTGATCAGGTAACATCTCTGCTTGCCCCACTGGTGGATGTTGTTGCAACTGCTCTTGTAATCTTTTGAACTTTCACTCTAGAGCTTCCCTCCTGAGCAAATGTAGTTGGCGTTCAGGTTCCAACAATGGTTCAACCAGCACTCTATTCCTTGCTATCTTTGCAATGACAACCTATTACCTGCAATGTAGCAAAATAAGACCAAGTTTCTCAACACTTAAGGAAATTAAAAATCACACAAAAACAGAAAAATTCACTAAACTTTGCCAGTCCCGGGAAACGGCACCAAAAAATTGTTGCACTCCAGCGCACTCGCAAATGTACATGGTCGTACAAGTAATATAGTGGCCCTTTTTCAGAGTCGGATGTCGAACCCAAAGGGACTGGACTATATCAGCGAATTATCAAGTTCAAGTGTAAAATTAACCTTCACAAGTGTTAATTAGAGGAATTTCGGAAATTCTAATTTATTCTAGGGGTGATCACAAAATACTCAAGAAATGATACAAGAAGCAACTAGATTTAAGGCCTAATAATAGTGCAATGCTACCATTCACAATGGTTCGAGTGTTAAAACTTTAGTTTTTGTCTCACATAATTAAAATGCTATGTTCATGGTCTTTCGAGCCTGTAAACACGACAAACTAGTCTTACACCTACATCGTTGAGCGGGGATATGAGGTCCTAATTCGTAAGCAATTTAACTACATGGATGTGGTTTAAGGAGTTTGTGCCCTTCATTATGGACTTTCTACCTCTAATAATTTAACTGGACTTAGCTTCACAACTACTTCTACGAGTGGTGATGTGACAATTCTAAGTCGGTTTCTAGCTCATCCCGTTTTAATAACCAAGCAAGGCAAATTAGGTATAATGATTATCCTAACTGCTAATCCCATCGTAAAAATAAGAAGTTTCTCCCAAATTCTTATGTTCTAGCCTAGGGTTACTCTTTCGAGCTTTTACCTAACGCGCGTTTGTTTTCATGGTGATCAGGAGCTGGTCACGCCAATTTGCCTGCGTGACACAGAGAAAACGCGGATAGCTACTGGAATGTTCAGACTTTGCGTGTCTTGTGTGAGGCCTGTGCACGTCGCCTGGCATGGCACGGCGCTGGTCACGCAGCCCGCTTGGTGTGGCACAGCACCAATGCGCAGGGCATGTCTTGGAAGCCTCTCTCACCTGCGCAGTTTGGGGCGTGGCACACGCATAGCGTGGAACACTGCCTAGCGTGGCTAGCCTGCTCCTTGTGTTGTATCATGTGACTCTTTTGCAATTTGTTCCAAGCTTCCTCCTTTAGACTTAACTATCATATTTAGTCCCTCCTAAGCATTTTACACCTACAAAACAAAGACTAATCATGTTGATTAGTTTATGCACGTAAATATTAAAAGTCACATGAGAGTATAATTAATTAGATTGATAAACTTGACTAAAGTAAGTTATAAAATAGCACTTGGGCACGTAATTATGGCCAAGATCACACACCATACAAATAGTGCCTCCAAATCTTCAAAGAAAATACCACCACTGCCAACTTTAGGTCATGCGTCAGATAATTCTTCTCATGAGTCTTACGTTGTCTAGAGGAATACGCAATGAGCTTACCATGTTGCATCAACACACAACCAAGACCAACCCTAGAGGTGTCACAAACACAAGAAAACCATATGTGCCCTCTGATAGGGTCAGTACTAGGGCCGAAGTGAGTCAAGTCTTTAACTCCTGAAAACTCTTCTTACAAGCATCCGACCACTAAAATTTGACCTCCTTCTGGATCAACTTAGTCAATGATGCTGCAATGGATAAAAATCCCTCTATGAACCTCCTATAGTAGCTAGTTAAACCCAAAAAGCTCTTAACGTCTGTAGGACTGACAGGTCTACGCCAATTCTTCACCGCTTCTATCTTTGAGATTCCACTTGCATGCCCTCACAAGACACCACATGAACCAAAAATGCTATTGAGTTCATCCGAAACTCACACTTGCTGAATTTAGAAAATAGCTGGAGATCCTTGAGAGTCTGCAACACGATCCTCAAATAAGCGGCATGCTCCTCCTCGCTTTGAGAATATATGAGAATATCATCTATGAGAATGATCACAAACATATCCAAATACTGCTTGAACACTCTGTTCACCAAGTCCATAAAAGTTGTAGGAGCATTTGTTAGTCTAAAAGAAATAACTATGAACTCATAGTGACCATACTGAATCTTGAAGGTTGTCTTCGAAATGTAACTCTCCCTAACTCTGAGTTGGTGATAGCCGAATCTGAGGTCTATCTTAGAAAAGCATTTGGTTCCTTGAATCTGGTCAGACAGGTTATCAATCCTGGGGAGGGGATACTTATTCTTGATTGTGACCTTGTTCAACTGTCGATAATCAATGCACATCCTAAAAGAACAATCTTTCTTCCGAAAGAAAAGGACTGGAGCACCCCATGAGGACTTACTAGGCCTGATGAAACCCTTATCTAGGAGATCATTCAACTACTCTTTCAACTCCTTTAGCTTGGATGGAGCCATTATGTAAGGATGAATAGATATGGGCTGCATATTAGGGAGGAGATCAATACCAAAGTCAATCTCCCACTCGGGAGGGACTCCTGGTAGATCATCTGGAAATACCTCTAGATACTTACACAAAACAGAAACTGACTAAAGAGTTAGGGTCTCAAACATTGCATTCTTAAATCGAATTAGATGATATACACAACCCTTAGAGAATATCTTGCTGGCTTTGAGATAGAAAACAAAGCGGCCTACAGGCATTGTTGAACCGCGCTTCCACTCTAGGACTGGTTCACCAAAAATTGGAACTCTACCGCACGGGTCTACAATTGACTAAGGCATAACTAGCATGTAACTAATCCATATTGAATAAAACATCAAAATTGGTCATATCTAACTCCACTAAGTAAGTTGAGGTGACTTTCTGAAGATTCATGATAGGGAAATTTTTGTATACCCGTCGAGCTAAAGCTGACTCATTGATAGGAGTAGAGACTGAGAAGGGTTCTAATAGGATTTTGGGACGGACTGTGAAACTAACAGCAACATAAGGTGTCACAAAGGATAATTTAGCCCCTAAATCTAACAATGTATACACATCAAGATGGAATACTCATAACATACCAGTAACCACATCAAGTGAGCATTCTTTCTCCTGATGAGAGGATTGTGCATAGAACATGTTCTGGCGATGTTCGTCTGCTGCACTAGAAGAGGCACCCTACTAAGTTGGGTGAGCTGCATGAGCTGTTGAACTGGTGGCTGGGGTGCGTACCCCACCATCGCCTATCTAGCGGAAAGGCAATCCCTATGTCTGTGTCTAGATTTGCCACACTCGAAACAAGCATCTGAGCCAACTAAGCATCGCCTAGGGTGGTTTTTACTACACCTCAAACAGGTTTGAAAAGTTCTCTCCCCTGCCATGCTCCCCTGGCCTCTAGAGCCTAATGCTCTACCCCTCTTGTCACTTCTGGGTCTAGACAGAACACTAGCTGATGATGGAGCTGGAGATGGAGCTGACGATCTTTGGTGGGTCTGAGGGCGCTGTCCACCACTGGATATCTACTGGAAATGCCCATAGCTCCCTGTCCTGGCTCTCTTGGCCTCTCTCTTATTATCCTTCATTTGACCTACCTCCATCTGCTTGGCATATATGATCAGTCAAGAGATATCAATGTCATTTATCAGCATGGAGGTCCGCACTTCTTGATGAAGGAGTCTGACACCCCATTCACGAACCTTCTCATACGAGCCCTCAGATTGGCCACCATCTCCGGTACATAATTGGACAATCGAGTAAACTCCAAGGCATGATTCTAGAGAGTCATGTTGTTCTGCTTTAGATTGATGATCTCATCTTCCTTTTCCTCCCTCAACTCCCAAGGAAAGAATCTGTCCAAGAAAGCGGTAACAAACACATCCCAACCAACGGGGACTTTACCTACTCCCCTTCTCTCCTTCCACTACTGGAACAATATATGAGAAACCCCATCAAGCTAATAGGAGGCTAAGTCTACACTCTCCTTTCCAGTCACCCCCATAATCTGGGAGATCTTCTGAATCTCCTCTATCAACTTATGCGGGTCTTCATCCACCTTCGACCTAAAAAACTCAGGTAGGTTCATCTTCAGAAAGTTTCACAATCTCGCCGCTATTGCATTCTCATTCTGGTGAATATGGGTCACTGCCTGTTGGTTGACCTGGGCGGTCATGGCCTGTGCTAACATCTTAAATGTCACCCTGAACTCGGCATGAGTAACCTACTCGGGTAAAGGATCCGTTGTAGCTTGTGGGGTTGGCTAATGCCCGTCTCCATTGCCATTGCAATGGCCATTTCGATTGACATTTATTATACCATTAACTCAACATGGAGGAATATTTCTACAAACACGTATAGCATGAGTTAGAAGAATAGAGAGGCACTTCACCGCATGACATGGATCATAAAAGAAGGGAAATTTTCCTATAACATTTCGTAGACTTTTCCCCATAAGTGTGGCACGCTAAACACCCATGGAAAAGACTCTACTTAACGTGAATTTTAGACACCCTAGGACACACCTAAACCTTTTTTCTAAGACCATGTTTGTCATGATTCAATATGGGACCCGGGATCGAGACACGGGACCTAGAGCCATGAATGGCTCCAAGCTAACCCATGGCATGCACATAGCATGACTTAAGAGCATAATCAAGCAAAAATTAAATCATAAGCATGGAATATCGAAAATCTACATAACATAAATCATGAGAAAGAGTAACAATAACATAACACAGAGCCTTCTACAACATGTTAGTATGAAAAGCCTCTAGTCGTTATATGAGCGGATGGGACAACTCCACAAACTAGCTCACAAAGTATGAAACTAAAAGAAGACATGATAAAATAAACTGATAGATGTCCTCCGATTATAAGGACTCACCAAGACTGGGGAAACTGGATAATCTGAGAAGGAGCGAGCTAATGGCAAGACTGAGATGGATCACCTGAACCTATATCATGAGACAATATAGCATAAAGTATGCGATCAGTAATTTAAATGTACTGGTTATGTAAGGTAACTAAAATATGCTAGTAAAACATTAGTTTGAAATCATGATATAAATCAAGAAAGATCATGAGAGTAAGGAAAACATGGTAAAAGCCATAAATCTGAAATATACATATTCACAAGCTATTCATCGTAATTTGAACATAATGACCCAAGGTTTAAAAATAAAAATCATATAAATTGCCATGCTAAGTGAAAGCTCATAAACTGATCAATGGATCAAATATTCTATAAATGTAGTATCATAAGTCATGAACATGAGTAACGTAAAACATGAGAAACAGGGGGAGATTCTTATAACCGACATACCCCATGTGAGCATACATGGAGCTTGACCTATAAATCCCTAGTTGGGGGTGTTCATACCTTTTTAAGGGTAGAACCGTGAAAATTGTGTGATATCACTACTGGGTAGCCCATTGGGGCATGGGAGACACTCTCGTGAAGGACCCCATCATGCAATGGCACATAGTTCTAAGACCTGGGTGCGCTGGAACCCCAATCTACTCGGTGTTAAACACTACTCCCAAAACATATATAGTTATCATATTATAATGATGAAATATACTTGAAGTACATGGGCTAGTTGAGATCATGAAATAAATAAACATGCTTCAGATACGTGAACTAGCCATAAAATAGGCCCGTGAATCAACCATGATCATAGACTTGGTATTCATAAAAGCCATGCATACTTGAGGAAATCATAATACTTTAAAAATTCATAAATTCATGAAGGGTTCTTGGGGAAATCATGCATTATGATCATGAAACATAATTTAATTCATCATACTTGAAATCATGGACTCGCAAGCTTAAATTTCATAAATAATGCATAATAGGGTATAAACATCATAGACTTAAAATCATGAATCAATAATTAAATTGAAGATTAAATTTTCCCTAATATCCATGAAACATCAATTAAACAATGAAAGGATTAAACCCACATAGATAGCATATAAGATTTCATGAAAATTGGGTAAAATCCTAGAATTCCATTTGACATCCGCAAAGACTTAAAATCATAGATTTGGGACGAAATTGGGAATGAGGGTGGAAGAATTTCCCCAATTCATAACCCTATATACCTGGTCTTGGATAATTCTCAACTTGATTGGAAACCCAAAGGAAATTGAGGACGATTTGATGAACAACCCTAGCTTCTCTTGAGGGGATTTGATCTACACTTAGGAGTGTTAGTAGTAGAGTGAGGGTTTAAGATGATTAAAACCCTTAAAAACACTCTTAAGAAGGCTTAAAACAACTTAATTTTAGAAATTATGAACGTAGAAATTACGAAAACACCCTTAATGATCTGATATAAAAAATCACACTGCCAGACCTAACAAGGGAATGGACGAACCGTTGGGAGACTTGACAGCTTGTCCCCTGACCCATTCCCACTGGCAAGCTCTCCTCCATTCTCTAACCTATTTCACTCAACGAGTAACTTAACGGGTCGTCAGGGGACTTGAAAACTCGTTCCTTAATCCATCATGACTTCTAGAAATGACATTTTCTCCTACTTGGAACCACCGAATGGGTCATTCGACAACACATTAGATCACTTGACAGGTCCTGTGACCTAGTGCAGATTTTCCTATTTTCTCCATTTCAACCCTCGAATCTTATCTTTGGGACTTTTGAGGTGTTACAGATTTCTAACCTTAAAATGTATTTTACACATATATTGGGGTGTATATTTGATGTATGAAGTCTATAACCAAGTATGGAAGTGCCCGACAGTTGAAATAATGGAAGTGTGAAGTTGCAGAAATTTCACTATTTAGGTGTCGTGAATAACCTACGAGTCGTAGATGAGACTTATGAGCTGTGAATCCCACGACATGTGAAGGCCAGATATTGTAAATCACTAGATTGATTTATGAAGCAACATATGAATGGTAGATGGGATCTATGAAGCATATGTGGAACCATAAATAGAAGTCCTATTTTTCTAAGCTACTACTTAAGCCTATGAAGGAAATCTAGAAACTGCAGACTAGATTCACAAACCGTACTTTGCTCCACAGAATAACTTTATAGAGTTTTGAAAGTGAAGGACCAATTTACAATATGACTTATGGTATGTAAAATGATTCTATGAACATATCCAGCTATTGTAAATGGAGATCATGATATTTTGAGCTACTGGATAAGGAACACAAAATTATTTGTGTCACTCCCTAAACTAAGGGAGGCGCAACTAGCACCCAGTGCCTACTAGACCAAGCAAGCCAAATATAACTCAATTGTAATCATAAAACTTAGTCCATTAGGTAGGACGTGTTGTTTTATGATGATATTACCTCTTTCTTGTGCTCTCATGCTTTGAAATTTTAGTTGGAAGTGAAATTTTAGTTGGGAGTGCTCTCATGCGCAACTAGCACCCAGTTGCTTGAGATGCATGATTTTTTCCAATAATAAATAAGTTGATGTGTTTCTTAAGGAAAATTCATTGTTTCTTCTTTTGTGCTTGATTATAAATGAAAATTTAATAAATTGGGTGAGTGGTGTGGAATTGTGAAGATTTTATAAATTAGGTTGAAGTAGTCATTCGATGTTTTTCAATTATAGACAGATCTATCTTAAGGGAAGTCGTTGAGTGGTCTAAATGCTTGACATTCTGATTGATATGGTTGATCAATCTTTCGATAAAGTCTAAGTACCCATTGCCCTATCCTGCATTGCACCTGTGAACTGCGGATGATGAAAAATTTTCTAAGATTCTACGTCATGCCTACGACGAACCTATGAACCGTGAGTCTCCACCTATGAAACGTAGGTCTGATGCAGGTGCCTCCAGTGATTTAACTATTGTGTTCCATTTTGTTTGATATCCAATCTTTTTACTTTTGTTCCTTCTATTAGCTTAGTTGTTTCCTTTTACTTTCCATATTGAAAAAGATGAAAAATTAAGTTTGGTTTTTGTGGCACTAACATTGTCATACAGGAACATAACTTCTTCTAGGCAACAAGACAAAGGGAAAGCCTCATCCTCATCTAAAAACATAGGTAAGGGCAAGGTAAAGGCAACCCCAGCCCCTGTTAACAACCGAGATGCCATCATCTTCTGTGTACCAGATATGGAGGGGTATTTTCTCAAGTATAAAGACGGGCCAACAACCCCGAAGAAGCTCTCCGATTTGGAAAGTCTAGGGGATGAATTCCCCAAAATTCACACACAATTTAATGAGAGGGAGCGGCACACTTTCACATAGGCTTTACCCAATTTTTTCCCAAACCCGATGCCAGAGTTCTATGCCTCTTATTAAGTGAGGCAAGGCTCCATGAATCATAAAGGGAAGGTAGATGATTTCCCCTGCCTCCCTTCAGTTATGATCCACGAAGTGGAAGTAGATATCACTCTGTATGCCATAATGCTATATATTGGGAGGATGAAATTGACTCTGGGATTGAGTTTGCAGTGAAGGGGGCTGACAAGGAGAATCAATTTGGCTGGGCAGCCTTATTTCCAATGGTCAACCAGTCTGGGCCACCGTGGGAGGAGAAATTGCATGCCAAGACCTCAAATTCAAAGTCAAACTGTGGCTAGAGTTTGTGTGTTTTTGCCTCATGCCCTCCAAAAATGATCGATAGATACATATCGAGGCCTCTATCTTAATTGCTTGCATAATGTCTGGAGTACCTATCAACTTTGAAGAAGTGGTTGCCATACAAATGAAAATAAATACATGGCATTAAGGCCTTTCTGTGCCTTATCTAGTTCTTATCAGCCTACTATGTTCTCAAGTAGGGGTTCCATATTTTCCAGATGAAAACCCTAGCTCTACCACCGGTGTGGTTAGCATCGATAAGAAGAGGGATGCTGATGCCCCAGAGTAAGAGGAAAAAGCTGCAAACCAAAGATACCCCATAAGGCTCCACTACCCATGACATTGATGAAGCCCCACTGTCTCCCGACCTTAATGAGCCAAACCCTGAGGCTTCGAGACATGTTTTTGAGGAGGTTCCACTACAGGGAACTTCTCCACCACCTTCATCCTCTAGGACGAGTAGGCTCCAAAAGCTGGTGGAATGACCCACTCTCATGAAAACCAACTCAAAAGGTTTGCCCAAAATCACCAGCTCTCATCCAACAATCAGTCAAGAAGGCAATGAAGAATGTTTCTGACAACTTGAATAAGTTGTGCTCTCGCGTGGATGTTGTTGAGGGGGTTATTTCATCTCTCTGGTATGATGTGAGATAATTGAGAAGTCGGGCACCACTGTCCGAACCCGATATGAGTTGTCTTGATGAAACCATGGATGCCCCACACACAGCCCAAGGACTGATTAATGACTTGTTTGCAAGCCTAGGGGAGAAAGATGCGGCTGGACATGGAGATGATGATGGTGGAGTTGAGAAGATGATGTTGATGATGAGGAGTAGCTATTTTAGGGAGTTCTTTCCCATCCTTGTTTTTAATTTACACATTAGGGACAATGTAATATTTTTAGTTAGGGGTGGGGAGTGCTCTTTTTCTTTCCATATTGGTGGTAATGACTTTCATTGCCCTTGTCGAGCTTGTTTTCTTTTGCTTGTTGATACTTTTGAGTAATTAGTTTGAGTTGCTTGGTTGCATGAATTCCCTTTCTAGACTTGTTTTTAGATGTTTATATTTCCTTATGGTGAAGTTCCATTGACGGATTGGTCTTATATTTCAATTAATTCTTGATCCATGCTTAGAAAGTCGCCTTTGTTTGTAGTAGATAGTAATAAACTCTAAGAGTTTTCTTTATACCACGGTTCTTTCCCAAGGAGCTGATAACATTCAAATCATACCCTTGTAAAAGTATGATGCGGAAGTTGCCAATAAAGAACCCAACAAAGGTTGGGGTCGATTCCATAGGAAAAACGGTCAGGATGTAGAATAACGCTACTATTTTATGCTTTTAGTACAATTATATTCTAATGGGGGTTTCAATGAAAGAATTAAGTGAGAGTGTTGTAAATTGAAGTTGTTGTCAAGATTATGCAATTAACTAGGGAGGTGTTCCCCATGGATTCATAATTACTTCAAGTTTTACACTTGTGATTTATTCAAATATTTAGCTCGTAGAATTGATAAGATAGATTCATCTAAACGACTGGTTCATCCCTGTTGGATGACTATACTCAATTACTGGATTAGGTCTCTTAAGTGATTTCACTTTAACTGTTATCAATTTATTCCATATTAACTATCATGTGACCATAGCTCAAGTTATACAATGAACCATAAAGTTCAAGTCTTTGTTGTACTTCTCTTTTCCTAATCTCTGCCTCTCTAAGTTCAAGCAAGTAGAGAATTCGGGGAATTCCTAATGTTGTGCTCCGTTAAGAAACGTATAAGATAAATAGAATACAATACAAGTATTCATATTGGTTTACAATCACTTTGTGCAAAACCTAGTAGATTAATTCACCATAGTTCCCACAACCCAAGTTGTGGAGGTTTTGGCCTCTCATGGTTGTAAGCGAAGAAGTAGAATTCATAGACAAAAAAATATAATTAAAAACTTACAATCTGATAGAAATAAAATCACTTGATTAATTACGCAATTTCAATGAAGATCAATCCAAGGACAATGAATAATCATCAAGAATATTAGAAAACTCAAGAAGAATCTCCAAAGTATTTCTGTCCAACTTGTCAAAGTTGGACTAAACAGGCTCCCTCTCACAAAAATAACCTAGAAACGTATTTATACAAATAATCGGAAACCTTTCCTAAATTAATAGGGAAACTGTAATAACTGTCACTGCCATATCCTACGACTCGTACCATGAACCTACGAGTCATAGCTTCAACTCGTACAATGCTCAGTAGCACTGATTTTTGTTAAGTGTTGGGATTTTGTACGACTCGTTCAATGCTCTTACGAGTTGTACATCTTTTTTGTGGTCTGAACCTGTGATTTCTAGCATCCTTTGAATATTTCCATGGGTATCTTGATACGACTCGTACCTTGCTCTTACGACTCGTAGTTACCTCTCGTACCATGGAATCTGTCTTTCAACATTCTTTTTGAAGTTCATCACGGCTCCTTGGTACTGGTCGTAGGTAGTCATCATGAATCATGGTTGCTACCCATACCAGGAAACTAGTCAAGTGTAGGACCTTCTGTATTTTCCCACGACTGCTCTGGTACGGCTCTTACCAAGAGTCGTACTTTAGCTTGGTCTTGTACAGGTCTTTTTGAATTTTCCATGGATCAATGTATCGTTCGTACCATCAAGGTATGGCTAATACTAAGACCTGTACTTAGCCCATTGTCTACATTCTTTTCCTTTCTTTTATAGATTTCAACTCCAATACCTGATTTACCTAAAAATAAAGAAAAAGTGCATCATATATTTATAAACACACCTAAGACCGTGCATATTTTCTCATTTTTAAGCGTCAAAAGTGTTGTAAACCTACAACACATCAACACCCTTAAGTTAAGACTTTTGCATGTCCTCAGGAAAACAAAACAAAACTATAAATGACTCTTAACTAGAAAGTAAAATAGAAGACCTACAGCCAACATCACAAAATTTGCACATACAACCATTATCATATATTGACCCCTTTTTCATTCAAACAAAGTCAGTTATGCATAAATCCAACTACAAATCATGACATATAAGGATCTGATATGGCATCCAACTATTAGTAGAGAACTGAGCCTACACTAATTC
>JACEIK010001899.1:222599-242588 GCA_018107945.1 Datura stramonium
ATGGCACACTCAGCGGTGAAGATGCTGGGCTGAGGATCTCTGGTGGGTCTGTTTTCGGTGCCCACCACCGGACCTCTACTAAGAGAACTTGTGGTCCTCCATCCTTCCCCTTTCTGCCTCCCTCTCCCTCGAATGTGCCGCCTCCATCTACTAGGCGTACAACACTATGCGAAGGAAGTCCATGTCCCGGTGGAGCATAGTTGTTCGGCAGTCCTTCTCTAAGTAACCTGCTATACCATGCACAAACCTACTCACTTGTGCCCGGTGGTCGGCCACTAACTCTGGGCATACTTAGACAGGAGGGTGAACTCAAGGGCATACTCCTGAACGGTCATCCTTCCTTGCTTTAAATTCACGAACTTGGCTGCTTTCAACTCCCTCATCTCTCGAGGGAAGAACCGATCTAGGTATGTAACCTTAAACTCCTCCCATGTGATTGGACCTTCCCCTGCGACCCTACTGTCCTTCCATTGGCGACACCAGATATGCGCAACCCCCTTCAACTGCTAGGAGGTCAACTCTACGCACTCAACACTACTCACCCCCATAACCTTGGTGATCTTGACAATCTCATCGATGAAATCATGTGGGTCCTCATCTACCTTGGACCCTAGATACTCCGAAGGGTTCATTCTCAAGAAGTCCCTGACTCGAGCCGTCACCGCATTTACATTTTGCAAAACATGCGCAATGGCTTAATGGTTTACCTGAGCGGTCAAGGCCTACGCAAGCATCTGAATGGCAGCTCAGAACTCAGCATGAGCGGCTGGCTCCGGTGCCTGAGGATCTTGAACTGGTGTGGCTGGCTGATGCTCATAATCGTTACCATCCTTGTGGCCTACACCACCTCCATTCCTCCTTCCATTCACTCTTCGAGGAGCCATGATTCTACAATCGTAAGTAGCATGAATTAGAACGATAGAAAGGATTTTCATCGCACGACATAGATCATGAAAGAAGGGAATATTTCCTAAAATGTCTAGTAGCCTCTTCGTCATAAGTGTGGCATGCTTCACACCCATGAAAAAGACTCTACCTAGCGCAGCTTTCAGACTCCCTAGGACATTTCAAACCTATGGCTCTGATACCAAGTTTGTCACGAGCCGAGCGTAGACCCAGATCGTAGACACGGGACAAGAGACCTTGAGAGACCCCAAGTCAACCCATGACATTAGCATTCAACTAACTCATTTAGTAAATGTGAAGAAAGCATAATTAGGAACTCAATGAAAGACTCATACAACGTCAGAATAATATCCGAAGCTATACATACATAAGCTTGAAAGCCTCTAGTCTAGATGAGTTGATGGGACAAGATCCCAACTAACTCCATTAAACCTGAAACCGAAATATGAGATGAAGCTGAAAGTGTAGTCCTCAAAAGATTAGGACTAACCAATCATGCAGGTGCTAACTCTGATAAGCGACTACGAGCGGGGCTGAACCTGAGAACCGTATCCTACATAATGACATGATGCAGCATAGAAAGTATGTGGTTAGTATGTGGAATGTACCGAGTATGTAAGGTAAGTAAAATCGCTCTAGCAAAGTAAAACTTATAAAAAATTCATACCATATCATAGGATTTCAAGTATAAGTAGAAGGGCTACATGCATTCATTTTGAAATCGAAATCTTATCATGACATGACTATGCTTAGCTTTACAACATCATCACTGACTCGAACGACTCAAAGCTAAACATAAAATTTTTATCAAAAGCTGAACATTGAGTCAAACCTTACTTCTAGAACATGCATGCATAAGGTAATCATCATTAGTAATGAATATGCAAATTTGAACGATATAGACAGTGGGAGACTAGTCACTTAACTAGCATACCACGATAGAGCTTACGTGGTCCCAACTATCACACTCAAGTGGGTAGAGCCGTCCATAACCTATCCAGGGCGATGGAAGATACCATGATATCGATATCAAGCTTAAGGGCCAATCTGGTCGGGGATAGCTCACAAGGGAGGTCCCAATAATATAATAGTATCAACCTACGTTGGCACGTAGTTTTGGGGAATAGGGTGACCGACCCTTAACCCGATCGATGCTAGACTCTTCTCCCAAAAACATGTAATGCTCTACATCGTATATAATGAAGCTCAACATCATATATTGATGAAGCTTAACATTGTCTAATGACGAAGCTCAATATGAAATCATGCATAACTCAATATTGTACGAAACGAAGATCAACATTGTCTATTGACAAAGCTCATTAATGAAATCATACATAGACTTGAAATCATATGAAAATGAAGTTCAATATTGTCCTTTTACAAAGCTCAATAATAACACAAATCTCAATTATGAATCCATGCATATGAGAAGCATTATTTCGAAACATACCGCAAGCACAATCATAGGTGGGAGCATCTACTCCAAATCAAGTGGGAAGCTACATGTAGAAATATTTAACTCAACATATCACAAGCTAGAATTTATGAAAAATTGGGAAACTTCACTTCAAACAATGTGGTAAGCTTATGTCCGAAAAATCATCACTTTAAATCAACATGTGGGCATTGCCCAAAGCTTTATCATACTAGGATCTACTCCTTTCATTTTGGAAACAACATCACAATCATGGGTAGCTTTAGAAACATGCTTTTCTTCATCAAATCTCATCATCATCATACATTCAACATCATTCTCCTCTTTCATGAACTTCTCATCCATGGGCATTTAATTTCAAAATCTAGAAATCACAATTTGGATTGAAAATAATTAAAAATCTGCCCAAGCTTCACAATTCATCAATATAAATATAATCTAATCATACCCATTTATAGAGATTGAAGAATTATGCAATTGGGTAAAAACCTCATACTTGATAATAGGCAATTCATCATGTTTTGATAGAAATTGGGCATGGGTGTGGAAGGAAGACACTCATTTAAACCCTACATACCTGGAAGGAATGATTCTACCACCTCACTGATTGCCCAAGGAGAAATTGGAAGAAAATCACTTAGAAAAGCTCTTGGTCACCTCCTAAAATGCATAAACTTGCATGCATGGAAGGAATACACTTAGAATAGATTTTACCCTACTAAAATCCTCCAAAACGAGCCTTAAACGACGTAGTATAGTCCCCTAGAACTTAGTAAATGACAAAAATAACCTTACTAAATTCACAGAAATTTGCTCACTGGGCAAAACAACCGGTGAACCAACAGGCTAATGGAAGATACCACGACACGTGGTATCTGCCCGTGCTAAGCACTGCCCCAACCATGTCTCAGATTCAGACCACAGACATACAAAACGAGTCGTTCTACGGTCCAATGGGTCGTTGAACTAGTCGTTGTTTCCCTCTTCTAAAATCTGGACTCCTTCACAATAAGCCTCACCACGACTCGTTGTATCCTACAATGGGTCATGGTTTCCATTTGTTGTCTCCATTGTAAAAGTCCACTGTCTTACCACAACTCCAGACAATAGGCCATCCTTCCTCATAATGGGTCACTGTAATGCCCGTTGTCTACACTGTCACCAGGCCTAACCCCTTTAAACGACTGGCCACAACGGCTCGTGGTTACTTACCACGAGTCTTTGTACCTCTCATTTTGCAACTTTTCCCCAACTTTCAGCAGTTTTGCATTTTAGCTTCTCGGGTCTACTCCTAGGCACTTTCGGGGTATTACACCAATTTGCCTCAAGATCTAACTCCTCATCAAACTCAGCATCAAACTCAAGAATGGTGGGGGATGCTAGTATGGTCGGTTTCCTAGACGATAACTCAGCTACCTGACTCCATAGCACCCGCAACTCCTCTCTCAAACTACCTGTATTCGGCTGCTCAGTTAAGCACTTATTGAAACAGAGCTCAAAGTTATCTAATCGGCTATGCAACCCTCTAGCCGCCTCTTCTATCTTAGCCTTCACCAAAGGCTTGACGTTATCCATTATCAAATTGACCTTTTTCTTAGTCAATGTCAATATTTTCACCATCTTCTAGAGAAAATTCTGGGGAACCAAGACAAAACCAGATGGAACCTAGCTAGGTATTCCCATTGGAGGAGTGGAGGATGTACTCACAGTTGCTACTGTGTGGTCGACCTCTATAGCCAGCATCTCACTCTACTCCTGTAAGGTATGGGTATCTATCTTCTCGCCCCCTGTTGGCTGTGGCGGTGGAATTACTGCTGGTAGTCTAACCCGACTCACAGGGTACATCTCATCCCAAATCAACTCTATATCCATAGTCTTATGTCCCCCAATCTTAGTATCAATCTCCTTTATCACTCGTACCCTGGCGTGTTTGTAAAGTCTGTGGATGAGACTCGAGAATGGGATATGGTTCTCAGGCCCAGAGCGCAATCCCGAATCTCATTAGCTATCACTTGAGGGATGTTGATTGTGTATCGAGACATGATACAAGCCACCAATGCTGCTCTATTGGCACTCAGTGTGTTGTCATTAACTGTTAGTGCCATCCTATGTCGGACTAGTGTCCAGCAGGCTTTCACGATGAAGTTGAGCAAAGCCTTTGTGACCTGTCATCCACTGGTCACCCAATCAACCTCCTCCTTATCTTTTTGTATTACCATCACTATCCATTTTACTTGGCTCTGCATATCCTCAAGGCTCAGCTGCTTAACCCTTTTTAGGGTATCCACTCTGTAATCATACTCGGTTGTGGCATCTGGTGCTCTAAATCATGGCCCATACAGCATCCGGGCAATGGTCCTCTCAGAGACATCAACTGCTCGTCCCTGGACCATCACACTGTCAAGCTTGGGCTACTCATTAAATTTTTGTCCACCCTTTTCTTTCTGCTCCATTGTCACCAAATAGTTGGCGTAGAACTCCCCAACTAATGTAGCACTATAGCTTTCAGGGGTTCTCGCCATCCATTAAAACCCATAGAAGCTGAAAATCCACTTCATCTCCTAGACCTCATTCAGTGCACTATTCAAGATCTATGGTTCTTCTTGAATATTTCGCCTGGGGTGTTTCTTGGAGGTGAGAGTTAGCCCCTACTCATAAATTTCCTAGGCACCGGGCACATGCCACCGTATAGTTTGACTCTCTAGAGGCGGAGTCTGATCATCCTCATCCTGAGCAGCTCTTCCTTAGACCCCAACTCCTCTACACCATCTCTAAATTGGGCCTCCTCAGACCCTTTTTCAGCATTCGAGCCACTCCCGGACTCTTGAGGTTGTTCACCTGCTCCCTCCTCAAACTGGGGAACATTTACCAGAGTGGCAGATGTAACTTCGACCTGAGCCTTGGCCTATGCCCTAGTGGTCCGTGGCTCATCAGTGTCAGTTATATCAATTTGGTATTTCCCCATTGAACCACTAAGGGTTTTCTTTGCCTATTCAGAGTCTGAGGGCTCATCTCTCAATGCTCTTCGAGTACAAATTTTATCCATGGCCTCCTTATCTTAGGCCTTCTTGGTTGCTCTCTTCTTGAGTGTCATTGTACCTATGGAGAAAGGTTAGTACGTGTGATCTGTGAAAAAGGAAGCAAGAAAAACATCATCAGTAGTTTACCACTAGTCATTATTACAAGTCATACCTAGGTTGTATGATTCGTACTAAGACTAGTAGTTCCTTTTGGCTCTGTCAAAACTCCTTGGTATGACTAGTACCAGGTTGCTACAGTTCGTACTAATCATCGTAGGAAGAATTTCTGAAAATTTTGACTCTCAATATTTTTGTATGACTCATGTTACAGATCGTAGTTGGATTTTATGAGTCGTACTAAGGGTCATACTGTTGCTTTTGAACTTGACCCTTTCTGATTAATGGTACGATCACCAAGTACGGCTCGTATTGAGATACCATGGGTCATACTAGGGTCCCTACCATGAGTTTCTAGTTAAACCAGCTCGGCATAGTCCCAACAAATCCTCCTACGAGTCGTAGTCCAAGACTACGAGTCGTAGGATGACTCGTGAAGCTTGTTCTCACCTTATGCATGCTCAGTTGTGCAAGTAAGTACATTTTTGAGATGGGTACTCAGAATTCCCCACCCCATTGATGCAAACTACATTATTTTTACCGACCCACTCAATCCCCAACATGTTTCACACCCTGTAACTCACTACCCATATTATTTAATGTTTAATCATTTTGAATTCCTGACCCATCAATACATATTCATATCAAGCCTCTCATCACCTTCCTCTTCCTCATTTTCATTAGTTTGAGGAATCACAATGTACTTTTGGCTATCACCTAGAAAGAAATTTGACTGAAAAAGTAATCACTTACTTGCAATATCAAGTTCTTGATAGACTTCTTGCATGCTTCAATTTTTGGGATAAGAATTCAAGTAGCTCGTTCAACTTTTTTTGCACATATTTGAGCTTTAACAAATGATGCTTGAGTTATGGGTGATTGAAGATTAAGTGGAGGTGTTCATGGGTTTTGATTGTGTTTGCATGGGAGTAAAAGTCCAAACTTTTTTATTTTAAATAGGTTTGGGGCAGACTAAAACACTCTGGGTCGAGTCGGGACGCGTGGGTTATTTCATTTATTTATCCAATCATGACTCATACCATGAGTCGTAGTTCATACCTATGACTCGTCCTATGGACTCCTAATAGAAGACTGTGGGAACTTACCTAGGGACCTACGAGTGTATGGTATGTGTCATACCAAGGTACCATGACTGGTAGGTCAGAGTTTCTGCACTTTCACACATAGAATAGTTCATCATCACAGTGGGTACTATGACTCGTACCATGGTTCGTAATGACCAACCGTAATGTGAGCTCATGCACTGGAACAAGTCTTCGTTTTTCACTACGAGTCATACGATCCACCTACGAGTCAGATTGAGGCTCGTAATATAATTCTATTCTACAATTTTTCTCCCATCAATTTTTGTTTCACCTACACACTAAACACACATAAGTCAAGATACTTGGGTTGCCTCCCAAGAAGCACCTAATTTAACATTGCGGCACGATGCAGGTGGTTTGGTTACTCAGACTTCACCAAACCACCTCATAGGTTGCCTCCCAAGAAATGCCTGATTTAACGTCGTGGCACGATGCAAGTCTCTTGACTACTCAGAATTTATCAAGAAACTCAAAATCATCCTCAATTGCTGACATTACCTTAAACTCAATGGGATGTTTCATTGACCGACCGACATTGAAGGTGACCTCCTCCTTGTTCAACCTAAACTTCAACTGGCCAACCTCAATATCCACCAAAGCTCTTCCAATGGCAAGGAATAGTTGCCCCAAAATGATGGGGACCTCAAAATAGACCTCGCAATCTATGATAACGAAGTCAACTGGAAAGATAAATTTGTCCACCGTGACTAGCACATCAAAAAGGATCCACACTAGCTTCTTAACTGTGTAGTCTGCCATCAATAGCGTATCATAGTCAATATGGGGGCTCCCAAGCCCAGCTGTTTGAACACAACTAATGGCATCAAGTTGATGCTAGCACCTAGGTCACATAATGACTTTGCAAACTCAAAATCACCAATTTTGCACGGAATGGTGAATGCACCTGGGTCTTCCTTTTTCTGCGCAAGAACACGTGAGGCTATGGCACAATAATGATATAAGTTACCCATCAGCTCATAGCTCATGGACCTCTCTTTAGTCACTAGGTCCTTCATAAACTTGGCATACCCAGGCATCTTCTCCAATGCCTCAACCAATGGGATGCTCACAGAAAACTATTCTAGCATTGGAAAGAACTTCTGGAACTTCCCATCTTTCGCCTTCTTCTTCATCCTCTGAGGGAATGGTGGTGGTGGTCGAGGGATAGGCCTATAAATCTGAGTTTCCCCTTTATCCTTCCCTTTATCAGCTCTAGAATCCTTTGCATCACCTGGAGTCTTCGTCAATTCAACCTCACCTATAAGATCTTGTTTAGCAATCTCATCTTCCTCATTCAACTCAATCTCCTTTTGTCTCTCCATCTCAACTACAACTGATGGGGGGGTCGATGGTGGTCTTTCCACTCCTAGTCATCACAGCCATGCAGTGACTGTCATTTTTTGGATTTCAAAATATGTTGCTAGGAAGTGTGTCCTTCTTTCTCTTCTTTAGGGATGCAGACATCTAATGTAGTTGCTGCTTAATCTGCTTGATCGTTATGGCATGTGATTCAACTTTCTGTCTCATGCCAAATATATCTCCCCGAGTGTCCTTTAACTAATCATTTGTGGATTTCATCTTCTTCAGCAACTCAGCCATCATGCTCCCCAACTTTGATGGTCCAGCATCGCCCTCACAAGCCCTAGGAGGAACATATAAATCTATCCAGTCATTGCAGTAACCATCATTCTTTCTCCAATAACCTTATTGCTCATGACCTCTGCTCCTATCCATATACTCATTCCTATTGTAGTTCTCGCTGTATTGGTTTCGACCTTGATCTTTGGAAACTTGGAACCAAGTGTCCTGTCCAGATCCTTGGGCGTTGGCCCAAAAACTTGCTACCTGGTTGTCCAGAAAGCTTACCTCCTCATTAAAATCTGACTTCTCATACTCTAGTTCCTGACCCTGAGCTCCCACTACATTCACCTTTTAAGCTCCAGATCCCATAATATGCTTCGTGAGCAGGTCTAGAGATGTCCCCATGTGAACCACCTCCTAATCACTTTCCTCCTCTTTTTTGTGTTTGTCCGCAGTCATCCCTATAGCATATGTACCTGCAGTTGTCTTAGTTTCTCTTGTGTGCCAATCCCTGTTCATTTTGGTCACTCATTCAAGTATGATAGTTGTTTGCTTCCATGAGTGACTCGTCATGTCACGACCCGAATGGAGGATCGGATCAAGACATGGGACAAGCAATCCCGTAAGACCCCAAGTCGGCTCATGGAATGAACATCCATTTATCTCAATTACTAAAACTGAAGAATCAACATAATAATCTTAGCGGACGTTTGAAATAAACATAACATCAGAATACACAATCTCAAGCTGAATACATCCCTTTGTCTGAAAAAGCCTCTAAACATGATCAGTTGATAGGACAAGACCCCAACTAACTCGAAAGCTGAAAACTAAAAAATACATAGAGAAATATGAATAAGCATGGTCCTCGGGAGATGAGGACTCACCAACAAGCGTAAGATGCTAATTATAAGGACTGGCTATGAACAAGGTTGAGTCTGAGTATTGGGTCCTGTATCATGAAATAATACAACATAGAGTATGCGGTCAGTATGTGGAATGTACCGAGTATGCAAGGTAAGGAAAACCGCTCAAATAAGTAAAATCATTTAATAACATTCATAATGTAAAACATAAACAATAAGATTTCCGTAGTAAGGCTTGCATGCATTCATCTGAAATCATGAACTCGTCATAACATAACATAACATCATAATTGAATCAATTGACTCAAAGCTGAAATATGATATTCATGAGTAAAACTTAACACTGCGTAAAACCTATTTTAGAACATATATAGATATATAAATCTCATAAATGAGGAACAAGCATAACCGAAATCATCAGGAACAATGGGAGACTCTTCTTTTAACTGACATACCATGATAGAGCTTATGTGGTCCCAACTATCATACTCAAGTGGAAAGAGCCGTCCAAATCCTTGCTAGGGCTAGGGACGATACCATGATATCGATATCAAGCTCGTGGCCTAATAGGGCAGGGAATAGCTCAAAAGGGAGGTCCCGAAGTAATATACATAAAAATAAACGTACGTCAGTGCATAATTTTGAGGCAGAGGGTGATCTAACCTTAGCCTACTCAATTCTACACACTACTCCCAAAAACAAGTGTATGCTCTCCATCGTTTTTCAACGAAGCTTACCATCGTCAATTGACGAAGCTCAATAATCAAATACATCTCAAACTTGAAATCATGCATATGAGAAGCTTTAAATCAAACCATACCACAAACTAGAAGATAATTAGGAGTCTTCGCTCCAAAACCATGTGGTAAGCTTAATTTGAGAAATCGTAAATCATACTTGAACATATGGGCATTACCCAATACTTTCACATGGTTGAAAATACTCAATTCACATTGAAAAAATGATTATAAACATGGGTATCTTGAAAACATTCTTTTCATCATAAATCTCATCATAATCAAACATTCATCACAAATCTCATCTTTCATGAACTTCTCATCAATGGTCTTTTAATTCATAAAACTTGAAAACATGATTTTAAGAGAAAATAATGTAAAACTTGCCCATGAATCATAACTCCATAGTAGAAACATATTTAAATCATGCCCATGTAGAGAAATTAGGAATTTCATGCCTTGGGTTAACCCCATAGATTAGACATAGGAAATTCATGATTTAGAGAGGGATTGGGCATGGGTGTGAAAAGATCCACCCATTCATGACCCTACATACCTAATTATAGCTAATTCTTACACTTCCTTGAATGCCCAAGAAGAAATTGAAGAGAACCTTGAAGAATTTACCTTGATCACCTCTCTAGACTATCACTCTTGCATGCATGGATATGAATGAGCCTCGGATAGGTTCTACCCTCATAAAACCCTGTATTTCGAGTCTTAAACGACGTAGTTTAGGACCCTAGGACTTAGAAATTATGAAAATACCCTTAATGAAATTCCTGAAATTTCTACACTAGCAGAAACTATGGACAGTCCAACGAGTTGTGCCTTGATTCCACGCCTCGTGGTATCTTTCTGTTGGATCCACTTCCCAACCCCACTTCCTCAGGTTTGATCCCACGACTCGACAGGATGATTCGTCCCTTCATACAATGATCCGTTGGGTCTTCCGTTGTTTTCCCCCTTGACGATATGCACCAAGTCTTCCCAAGAGCCACACTAGGACTCGTTCTTCCTTCCAACGAGTCATGGTATCCTTCCGTTACCTTGACTAGAGGTTTTTAATACTCCTTCCTACGGCTGATGACCAAAACCCATTGTAACCTACAAGGGGTCGTTCCACAACTTGTTACCTTCCCTAGTGCCAAGGACCAGTCTCCCCACGACTTCAAATGACGACTTGTTGCATCAAACAATGGGTCGTTACTTGACCCGTTACCTCCAACTGCCACCCGGCCAGTCCTCACCACGGATGCTTCCAATGGGTCGTTGGTTGAACTAACGATCCGTTAGGTGGCCCATTCTGTGAAATCTTTCCCAGATTCTACTAACTTCCCTTTTAACTCTCGAGTCTAACCTTAGGCACTTTCGGGGTATTACACATCAGTGCTCCTTCTACTATTGTATCTGTTATAGCCTTAGTGTTGTTGTTCAAAGACCTGGAAAAATTTTCCAACAAGCTGTCATCATGAATTTTATGATTAGGACACTTCGTCAGCTTCATCTTAAGTCTCAGTTAAGTCCCATGTAGTACCTCATTCTTCAATTGCTGAAAATTATAGATCTCATCCTTCAGCAGTAACATCCTGGAAAATGGGAAGAACCTTTCTAAAGAGGCTTGTTTTAGCTCCCTCTAATTGGTAAATGAGTCATTGGGAAATTTCGATAACCATAAAGTGGCCTCTCCAGACAGAGAAAATTGGAAGATTCTCATCCTGATAGCATCCTAACTCACATCTGGCAACCTATATGCCTTGCCAATCCCCACTAAGTTCATCTGGTGTAGATTCGCATCATCAGTTGCATGAACACTAAACACCCCTTTCATGTTGAGCAATTGGATCATGGTGCTAGGGATATAAAACTTTTCCCCAGCAGGCAAAGGTGGAGGTATAATGGCTACTGTTGCCCCAGCCTCATCAATATTCGCGTCCCTATCATCATCAAATTGCGGAGCATATCTATGGCCTCTGTTATACCATCTATGTCGATCAGCATTCTCCATCACTCCCTGGGGATCGTCTACTCCCTGAAGAGCAGCTTGTTGTGCTAACTCTGGCAGACGAGCCTCAGTGGAATCTGGCTTGCATCTATTCGGGGGTTTTGCTATGCTCCATATTCGCAGTGTCCTTTTAAGCTCTAGATCAAGTGGGATCAAGGGGTTTCAACATTCTTTCTGAAGTTCACCACGGCACCTTGTTACGGGTCGTAGGTAGTCATCATGAATCATGGTTGCTACTTGTACCAGGAGACTAGTCAAGTGTAGGACCTTCTGTATTTTTCCACGATTGCTCTAGTACGGCTCGTATCAAGAGTCATACTTTATCTTGGTCTTGTCCAGGTCTTTTTGAATTTTATACAAATTAATGTACGACTTGTACCATCAAGGTACAACTCATACTGAGACCTGTACTTTGCACAATTTATACACTCTTTTCCTTTCTTTTATAGATTTAAACTCTAACACCTGATTTCCCTAAAAACAAAGCAAAAGTGCATCATATCTATATAAACACACCCAAGACCGTGCATATTTTCTCAGTTTTAAGTGTCAAAAGTGTTGTAAGCCCACAACACATTAGCAGCAAAAAAAAGTTTCTTTATTTTCTTTTTTGTGTTGAACCGGGTAACATTTTCCTATGATAGATTAAGAGGTGACTTTCTCAAGGGAAAATGTTGTGTTTTTGAGTCATTGTTGTGTTTACTTTAATTAGTACCACCAAAAAAAATTATGGCATAGAAATGAATTTTAAACTTGAAAATGAGCACTCTCTTGTCATGTATTGCACATTCCTTGTTTTGCTTCTTGATTTGCAAGTTTGGTTGTCTAAAGTCATGCCCTTGATTTGATTGTGAGAAATAGTTGAACTCCTACAAGTGTGATGCCTTGTATGGTAAGGTCTTTTACTTAATTCTTGTGTATGCACATTATCTAGAACTGTCCCTGAGTGTGATTCTAGGAAAAATCCTAGATGTAGTTGCACTTAGAAAATGATCTTAGGCTTTCTTTGGATAGTCACTTCGTCACAAAAATGACCACCTTGAACATCAATCCTTGTTAGCCAATGTTTAGGCCTCTAACCCTTTTCCATGAAAACCACATTACAAGCCTATTAGCCTTTTTAGTCATCTTCTTTGGCATCCATCCTCCCTAACTGCTAGTGATGAAAGAAAAATGGGGCTTGGAAGCCCAAGATTTGGGAAGATAAGGAAGTGAAATTAAGTGTAGGAAAAAGCCTAAGTTTGAGGGTGTGCATAAAAGGGAAAGATGTTAGCTTCAATGTGAGGTAGCACCAAACTGCTTGAAGAAAGGAATGAAATAGTTGATTAAAAAACCTCTAATCAAAAGAAGAAAAATAAATGTTGAATGGTGCTATATCTTGCTTAGATAAGGCTAAATGTAGAATCTAAGGTGTTACAAGGGTGGTTTTGTTACACTCCGTAAGTTTCTATCATTTAGCCGATGCGTTTGTACATATATTGAGAGTTTTGGAGTACGAAACATATGGAAAAGGGCTCGGGGAATGAACGCGTGCGCATGCAATCGAGCGAGTGGGAGGAAAGGGATCGGAGGTAGGCCATAAGGGGCGGTGCGTCGCAGCCCTACCCCGGTGCGATGGGAGGCGCGCCGCACCCCCCTGCCACCGCCTCCTATATATATATAAGTTTCAAGTGTGAACTTCAATTCATTGGAGAACATTTCAAAAACAAATCCTCAGCCCTACGACGAAGTCCTCTCAACTTTTCTTTGGTTTTTCATCAAATTACACCGTTAAAATCCATCCAAACATAAATTCATCTTAGATAATGAGTTCCAGGCCTATTTAAATCATATTTAAATAGAAATATATTTAGATCATTCCCATGTAGAGTAATTAGGAATTTTATGCCTTGGGTTAAAACCCCATTGATTAGACATAGGAAATTCAAGATTTAGAGAGGGATTGGGCATGGGTGTGAAAAGATCCACCCATTCATGACCCTACATATATGATTATAGTTGATTCTTACACTTCCTTAAAAGCCCAAGAAAAAGTTGAAGAGAACCTTGAAGAATTTTCCTTGATCACCTCTCTAGACTATCACTCTTGCATGCATGGATATGAATGAGCCTAGGATATGTTCTACCCTCATAAAACCTTGTATTTCGAGCCTTAGACGACGTAGTTTAGGACCCTAGGACTTAGAAATGATGAAAATGCCCTTAATGAAATTCCTGAAATTTCTGCACTGGCAGAAACCACGGATGATCCAACGAGTCGTGCCTTGATACCACGACTCATGGTTTCTGTCCGTTGGATCCACTTCCCAGCCCCACTTCCTCAGTTTCGATCCCAAGACTCAACAGGATGAGTCGTCCCTTCATACAATGATCTGTTGGGTCGTCCATTGATTTTCCCCTTGACGATCTGCACCAAGTCTTCCCACAAGCCACACCACGACTCCTTCCTTCCAATGAGTCATGGTTTCCTTCCATTACCTTGACTGGAGGTTTTTAATACTCCTTCCCATGATTGATAACCGCGACCCTTTATAACCTGCAATAGGTCATTCCATGACTCGTGACCTTCCCTTGGGCCAAGGACCAGTCTCCCCATGACTTCAAACAACGGGTCATTACTTGTCCCGTTACCTCCAACTGCCACCCGGCCAATCCTCACCATGGATGCTTCCCACGGGTCGTTGGTTTAACCAACGATCGGTTAGGTGGCCCATTCTCTGAAATCTTTCCCAAATTCTACTAACTTTCCTTTTAACTCCCGGGCTAACCTTAGGCACTTCTCGGGTATTACAATATCTCCCCCTTGGGAACATTCATCCTCGAATGTTGAAAAACATACAGAAAAGTAGGAAAATGCAATCATCATATTCAAATACTGATCATTTAAGCTGAAAACTGATGGAATGACTATCTCCGATTTAGACTATATAGTTGAACTGAATTCACGAATCATACATACACCCATATACATAAAAGAAACTTGGGCACATAAACTGAACATGAAAAATAAATAGAGTTTTAGGTCAAAACTGATACCTCAAGTTGGAACTAAGCCGTAGAGAAAAAATATGGGAATCTAGCCATCATATCTACTTTGGCTTCCGATGCAGCTCCCTCAACATGTTGATTCCTCCATAAATACTTTAACTGAAGCTACTTCATTGTTCCTTAGCCTTCGAACCTTACGATCTAGTATTTCCACTGGAACCTCCTCATAACTAAGGCTGTCTATCACACCAACACTGTCTATCGGGATAACTAGAGCTGGATCACCCAAATACTTCTTTAAGAGTGACACATGGAAAACAGGATGCACGAAAGCTAATTTTGAAGGCAACTCCAATTCATATGCTACCTTACCAACACATCTCACAATCCGGTATGGGACGACATAGCGGGGACTAAGTTTCTCCTTCTTTCTGAACCTCATCACTCCCTTCATGGGAGACACCTTCAGAAATACCCAATCATGAACTTCAAACACAAGTTCTCTTTTTCTCACATCGGCATAGGACTTTTGGCGACTCTAAGATATTTTCAATCTATCCCTTATCAACTGAACCTTCTCCATAGCCTCATGAACCATATCTAGTCCTATCATCACTGTTTCACCAACCTCAACCAACCAATGAGCGATCTACATCTCCGCCGATAGAGAGCCTCAAATAGTGCCATCTGAATACTTGAATGATAGTTGTTATTGTATGCAAACTCGATAAAAGGCAAATGATCATCCCAACTACCTTTGAAGTCAATCACGCATGCTCTCAACATGTCCTCGAGAGTCTGAATTGTTCGCTCTGCTTGTCCATCCATTTGCGGGTGGAATGTTGTGCTGAGCTTAACCTGAGTTCCAAGTCCTTTTTGAAATGACCTCCAAAATTGGGAAGTAAATTGAGTACCTCTTTCTGATATGATGGATAGGGGAACTCCATGCAATTGAACTAGATCATGGATATATAGTGTGGAATAGTCCTCCATCAAATCCGTGGTTTTGACCGGTAGAAAATGAGCGGCCTTGGTCAACCTGTCTACCACAACCCAAATGGATTCATATTGTCGATGAGTGCGAGGCAACCCTATGATGAAGTCCATGTTGATTTCTTCCCATTTCCAAGTAGGAATACTGATATCCTGAAGCATACCTCCCCGTCTCTGATGCTCGACCTTCACTTGCTAACAGTTTGGACATTTAGCTACAAGTTCTACTATGTCCTTCTTCATGCCATTCCACCAATAGACTTCTCGTAAGTCACTGTACATCTTGGTTTCACCTGGATGGATAGAAAACCTAGTTCCATGAGCCTCTTGCAATATCCGGTTCCTCAAATAATCAACATCTGGAACACATAAGCGACCCTAGTACCGAAGCACACCATCTCCCCCTTTGGAAGAAGACCTCTACCTTCTGATTCTGAACAGATTCCTTTAACTTTACCAAAATCGGGTCCTCATCTTTCCTAGCTTTTACATCAGTCACCCAAGAGGACTCTGATCCGTTCTGAACAATAACACCACCATTGGTCGAGTCAACCAACCGAACTCCAACCTTACGAGTCGGTGCACATCCCTCACCAAATCCTTCTTTCCCTTATCCACATGGGACACAATCTCCATAGAGAGTCTACTAAGTGCGTCTTACACTACATTGGCCTTACCCGGATGGTAAAGGACACTCATATCATAGTCCTTGAGTAGCTTCAACCACCTCCTTTTTCGAAGATTGAGATCCTTTTGGGTAAACACATATAATAAACTCTTATGGTCCGTAAACATATCCACGTGGACCACGTACAAATAATGTCGCCATATCTTCAAGGAGGATACCACCGCGGCCAATTCAAGATCATTGCTTGGGTAATTCTTCTCATGAACCTTTAGCTGTCTGGAGGCATATGCTATAACTTTTACGTTCCACATCAATACATACCCAAGTCCGATCCTCAAAGCACACGATACACCACAAACCCATCAATACCCTCGGGTAGGTTGAACATCGGTGTTGAGGTAAGTCGAGCCTTCAACTCTTGAAAGCTCCTCTAACAAGCCTCTGAGCATTGGAATTTCATCTTCTACTGGGTCAATTTGGTCAAAGGTGCTGCAATCGATTAGAAACCTTCCACGAATCTTTGATAGTAGCCAGCTAAACCCAAGAAGCTCCGAATATCTGAAGGATTCACAGGTTTAGGCCAATTCTTCACCGCTTCTATTTTCTGAGAGTCCACCTTTATGCCTTCACTTGATACCACATGGCCCAAAAACTCCACTGAGTTCAACCCAAACTCACACTTGCTAAATTTGGCATATAGTTGGCGATCCTTGAGAGTCTGCAGCACTACTCTCAAATTAGTGGCATGCTCCTATTCGTTCCGAGAGTTTATCAGGATGTCATCAATAAAGACAATCATGAACATTTCCAAGTATGGCTTAAACACCCTGTTCATCAAGTCCATAAAAGTTGCAGGAGAATTCGTTAGTCCAAAATACATAACTACAAACTCATAATGACCATACCGCGTCGTGAAGGTTATCTTTGAGTTATCGCTCTCCCGTACTCTGAGCTGATGGTACCCAGAATCTGAGATCTATCTTTGAAAAGAACTTGAAACCCTGAAGCTGGTCAAATAAATCATCAATCCTGGGTAAAGAATACATGTTCTTGATGGTGACTTGGTTCAATTGTCGATAGTCAATACACATACGAAGAGAACCATCCTTCTTTCGGACAAAGAGAACTGGTGCACCCCATGGGGATATACTCAGTCTAATGAAACCCTTATCTAACAGGTCCTTCAACTATTCCTTCAACTCCTTTAGCTCGGCCGGAGACATTCTATAGGGAGGAATAGATATAGGTTGCATATTGGGATGAAGGTCAATACCAAAATTAACTCTCACTCCGGAGGGATTCCCGCTAGATCATCAAGAAAGACCTCTGGATATTCACATACTACTGGGACAGACTGGATAGTCGAGGTCTCGGGCGTTGTATCCTTAAACCTAACTAGATGGTACACACAACCTTTAGAGATCATCTTTCTACCCTTAAGGTAGCAAAATGAAATGACCTATAGGCATAGTTGAGCTACCCTTCCACTCGAAGACTGGCTCTCCCAAAAATCTAAACTCTACTGCCCGGGTTCTACAATTAATTGAGGAATAACATGCAAATAGCTAGTCCATGCCGAGGATAACATTGAAATCGGTCATGGCTAACTCTATCAAATCTGCTGAGGTGATTTTCTGAAGGATTGAGATTGGGCAACTTCTATACACCCATCTAGCTACAACTGAATCACCTACTGGAGAAGACACTGAGAAGGGTCCTAACAAGACTTCGGGATTGACTCTGAAGCTATTGGCCACATAAGGTGTCACAAAAGACAAGGTAGCCCCCAAATCTAACAAATCATATACGTCAAGATGGAAAACTCATAACATACCAGTGACTACATCGGGGAGACCTCCTGCTCCTGGCGGGATGCTAAGGCATAGAATCTATTTTGGCGCTGACCGCCATCCATGCTGGTAGATGCCCCCTAATGTGCTGTGTGCGGGTAGGGCTGCTGAACTAGAAGTTGGGCCTCGACCCCTATCCTGGCCCTGTCTCACTGCTGGGCAATCTCAAACCATATGTTTGGGCTTCCCACACCCGAAGCAAGCACCTGAACCTACCAAGCACTAACCTTGTTCCCCCGACCACATCTATGGCAAGCTGGGATACTAAAATCTGCGGGTCTGCTGCTCTGACCCCTCGAGCCTGATGCTCACCCCTCTCTGATCATGCCTAGGCCTGGATGGCACACTCAATGCTGAAGATGTGAGGGCTGAATATCTCTGGTGGGTCTGCTGTCGGTGCCTACCACCTGAAATTAGTTGTGAGAATCTTTGACTATCGGTCCTGGCCCTCTTGGCCTTCCTCTCTCTCATGTGCGTCGCCTCCATCCGTTGGGTGTACAAAACTATCTAAAGGAAATCTATATCTTGGTAGAGCATAGCGGTCCTACAACCCTTGTCCAAATAGCCTGCCATGCCATGAACAAACCTACTCACCCGCACCCTCTGATCAACCACTAACTCTGGGGCGTACTTCGATAAGCGAGTGAACTCAAGGGCATACTCCTGCACCGTCATCCTCCCTTGCTTAAGATTGACGAATTTTGCTGCCTTCAGGTCCCTCATCTCACTAGGGAAGAACCGATCTAATAATGAAACATTGAACTCCTCCCAAGTGACAGGACCTGCTCCGCGGCCCTACTATCTTTCCATTGACGAAACCAGACATGTGCAACTCATTTTAGCTTATATGAGGCCCACTCTGCACATTCAACCCCATTCTCCCCCATGATCTGGGTGATCTTCACAATATCATCAATGAACTCATACGACTCCTCATCTACTTTTGACCCGAGGAACTCTGGCAGGTTCATTTTCAAGAAATCCCTAACTCGAGCTAACGCCGCATTTCCATTTTGCGGAACATGCACAACTGCCTGCTGATTGACCTGAGCGGTCAAGGCCTGCACGAGCATCTAATTAGCTGCCCAAAACTTAGCATGGGCAACCATCTCCAGTGCATGGTGCTCCTGGATTAGTGGGGCCTGTTGGTGCCCGTTTTCGTTGCCATCCTCGTGGCCGTCTCCATTCCCATTCCTTCTATCATTTACTCTACGGGGTGCCATGATTTTGCAATCGTGAATAGCACGAATTATAAGGATAGGGAGACATTTCATTGCACGACATAGATCATGAAAGAAGAGAACATTTCCTAAAAATTTCGTAGCCTCTTCATCATAAGTATGGCGCGCTTCACACCGATGAAAAAGAATCTACTTAACGTGGATTTCAGAAACCCTAGGACACTTCAAAACCTATTGCTTTGATACCAAGTTTGTCACAACCCGAATGGAGGCCCGGATCAAGACAAGGAACAAGGAGCCCCGAGAGACCCCAAGTCGACCCATGGCATGAACATCCATCCATCTCAATTACTAAAACTACAGAATCAACATAATAATCTTAGCAGAAGTCTAAAATAAACATAACATCATAATACACAATCTGAAGCTTAATACTTCCCTTTGTCTGAAATGTCTCTAAACATGATGAGTTGATGGGAAAAGACCCCAACTAACTTGAAAAAGCTTAAAACTGAAAATACATAGAGAAATTAATGAGCATGGTCCTCAGGAGATGAGGACTCACCAACAAGC
>JACEIK010001900.1:57007-70957 GCA_018107945.1 Datura stramonium
GATAACGCTCAAACCACACCTCTTACTGAAGTATGAAGTGGATGTTGTCAATAAAGAACCCAACTAGAGGTTGGGGTCGATCCCACAGGGAATATGGAAGAACTAGACTACAGTGGTAAGTGAACTTGTGAGGTAGTTACTTAAAAATTGGGGGGTTTTAAAGAAAATCAATAATAAAAAAAATTATCAAAATAGGGTTTTGAATCAATATTAAAGGATAACTAGGATTTGTGTTCCCCGTGGGTTCATAACTTCTTTGGGTATACACTAGTGATTATCACCAATACTTACTTATAGAACTGATAACTTAGGTTCATTCAAACGACCGACCAGTCCCTATTGAATGACTATACTTAATTACTCGACCAAGTCTCATGAGTGGTTTCAAACTATCCGCTATCACTAAGTTCCAGATTTAACTATCCTGCGACCACAACTCAAGTTAATACAATGATTATCAAAATCAAGGCTCTGCTATAATTCTCTTTTCCTAATCTCTACCTTGTAGTCCTAAGCAAGAAAAGAACTCGAGCATGTCCTAACGTTGCGTACCATTAAGAAACATTTAAGAATGAAGAGAATACAATATAAGTATTTTTTATTGGTTTTAAAATCACTTTGTGCAACCCTATCTTGTTAATCCATCATGGTTCCCACAACCCTAGCTATGGAGGTTTTAGCCTCTCATAGTTGTAAGCTTGCGAATTGTGTTCATGATTAAGAACATAAATCAATATTTACAATAAAGAATGAGAAAAACACTTTCTTCAATTAATCACCAAAATCTTGAAGAACAAGTAGCAAGAACAAGAAGAATTCAAGAAAATGTTGATCACAAGTCGAATCAACTCAATTCTCTCGTTCTCTACTAAAAATCTCTTCTTTGATTGATTCCCTAAAAAATAAAACATAAAACATATTTATATATACATGAGAATCCTTTTCCTGGGCTGACAAGGTGAATTTCCATATTTGGTTCCGCCTTCGTCACGATTCAACCTATGACCCGTAGCAGCATCCTATGACCCGTACCATCCTTTCGTACCTTGCATGACTGGCTAGATTTTTGGCAAAGTGTTCGATCCTGGTACGATTCTTACCTCCATCCTACAATCTCTACTGAGCTCTCATGGCTTGACTCTGAAACTTTGAAATTCTTCTAAAGTTTATCACGACTGCCATGGTACGACTTGTACCTTCTTCCCACGGTTCGTACTTTCTTTCCGTAGCAGGAGTCAGCCTCTTATGCAAATTTTCTGATTCTTTTCATGACTTCATCACCACTACTCGTACTGAAACTCATACATTGCATCTCTTCAACCATAGCCTTCTGCAACTTTTCACGGCCATCAGTACGACTCATAGGACATTCCTACAGCTCGTACTGTAGACTGCACTTTGAGCATATTCTGCACACTTCAGGCTTTCTTTTGCAATTTGTAGGTCCAACACCAATTTATCCTGCAACCAAAGGAAAAGTGCCTTATATCCACATAAACACACCTAAGTCCATGCTATTTTCTTAGTTTTGAACGTCAAAAGTGTTTTAAATCAACAGCACATCAACACCCTCAAGTTAAGACTTTTGCATGTCCTCTGACAAAGAAAATAAAAACTAAACACGATGTTTAACTAGAAAATAGACTTAAGATACTACAGCCAATATCCAAACAAAACTTGCACTTTCTATACAAACTCTATTGAACCTTTCTCATGGAAAAACATCAGCTAATGCACTACAAGCAACCTCAAAACATCATAAACAGGGATCACAACATGTCATCGATCTATTAACAGGCAATCAAGTCATCACCAATGTTTTCAACATAGACCAATGGTAAAAGCAAACATAATCCATATACCCTCAAACAAATGAAGTCCCCACGCAGATATCTGCTCGCCCCTAGAATAGTCTGTAAGGCTGCTAGCAGGCACACCCCCGTGCACCTGTATCTGATCAGAGGACCCTGGTAGCGATCATGATCTCTCATGATCAAGACTGGATAAGGTGAGATCTGGAGTGGTCTAGCTATACTCTGAATGTCCTACTCAGGCAACTATAACTCATAATCAACTGTAGGGTCGCAGACGACCAATCACTTAGTTCTTTGCTTGGAATGACTGTAAGACTGTTGCTGACCAAACATGCTTTTGGGAAGTCGGCCCCTAATCTTCCACAGGTAGCTTACTGACATTCTTATCCTGAGGGTAATACTATGCGAACATGATTCTAGTCCTGTAGATCTTAACTTAGTCATTTCAGATCTTAGGTGACTTTTCTGAGCGATTCCTAACTTCATAGACAAATTTATATGGACTTAGACACTCACAGCAATCTATATCTAAACATCTTATAGGAATCGGCTAGGGCGTTGGCCCTACCTCTAACTGCTAATAGGTCCCCATCCTTAGGGTACCTACGAGTCTATTTGACCAGAACGACTGGGATGGCTTCCTGGGCGACCTGTATGATGAATACTAAGTCAACTAGAACTGACAATCACTTGTAGTAGCTAACTAGATGGCAGGATGTCACTCAATTCCCTAGACAACCCTAGTGCCGATGAATCTAAAGTATGGCCATTCTATCTAAATTACTAGCCCTGGGGCATGAGGGTATGCCAATGGCCCCTGGGTGTACTTCACATACAGTACAGGTGCCCAACTGGTGGCTATATTGCCGAGTTTTGCCTATGTTGTTCAACTTACTAGCTTAGGCCTAATAACTATCCACAGGCTTCTAAGGTCTAGGCCTGACAATAAGGCATCCAATTCTACTAACACAATGTACTGAGAAACAAAAGAGTTCCTATGATGCTTCCTGCGTGTGTCACACTTAACATGCTCTTTCTCGTTAGGGGATACTGCAATATGATCTTTATATTTTTTCTAGCAACTAACCACAACACATGTAATCGTAAACCACTAATTGCAGCTAATCAAGGCATATCTGATCCTTATATACTAGCAACAGTTAATCACAACATATAGGATCAATATCTACGTTTGAAACATAGGTTGTATCGCTGTACGACGAGAATAACTTACCGAAGGAATGAGCCCTACATACCTCGAATATTGATTTTGATTTAACTGGCGAGGTTCAACCTACAATTGGTAGTTTTCTCCAACTGTACCTTCATGCTGAGAAAATAGGACTGATTTCAATACTAAACTCGACAAAAATAATAAGTTTTGATACTAATAACAGTAATACTTCCACTTTGCAAAATACGACCGAAAATCTATAATTTTTCGAGGGTTCAGAAGGGAGAAATGCTTACTAGATGCTTGTGATGGTTTAGGAATCAATTTGGAGTAATTCTGATAACTTCTACTCGCGGAGTTCCGATTCGCCGGGAATATTTTGAGAAACTAACTTCGTAGGAATGCTCTTTGTAGGCTTAGAACTCGATACCTGAAGTTAATTTCAGTTTGGACGGTGTTTGGCAGCATAATCGGATGAAAATTGTATAAAAGTTGTGTATTGCTCTTTCTCTGGACGAGGCCTATGTTGGAAATGACTTACAATTGAACTAGAAGAGTATTTATATATTTAAGGCTGGTGGACTGGGGGACACCCCGCGCCACCCAATGAGCTGAAGTACCCCCGCGTCGCCCCCTTCTTGTGCCAGGGGCTTGGTATGTCATGCCTCTCAAGGCGCCAGTAGGCCTGGCGCGCCACGCTGGACAGTGCACTGCTGGCTAGCGCTTTATGCTGGCCCTATACGCGTTGGTCCTGTCTGTGCCCACTTTTGAGTCTTTTTCCACACGCAACAAGCTCTTCTTACTCACCACCACTCACGCGTACACCTACTAAACATTTACATTTTTTTACGGGGTGTAACATTTAGCCTATCCTAAGTCATTAGGCTCCCATGCATGCATTGTATTGAGATTCCCTTCCAAGATCAAACTAGAATTCTCCCCAATTTCTTCTGTAATTCTCTTGGGCTTTCAAAGCTAGTTTGGAAATTAGTTTACCCAGGTATGTAGGGCTATGAATGGAGGATTTCTTCCACCCTCATGCCCAAGCTTCTTCTCAAATTCATGAATTCAAGTTCTTAAGCAAGTCAATTGATTCTTAGGGTTTTAACCCAATTCTATAAAACTACTATGCTATGTTTATGAGTCTAATCTCCTCATATTCTAAAGTTTGTTTTAAGTCTAATGAGCAGATTTTATCCTCAATTTGATTACAAATTTATGACTTCAAGTTAATAGAAATTATGCCCTATTATGCAAGTTTTATGAAAAGTCAAGCTTATGATCCATGATTTCAAGTATGATGAGATATCTAGTGTGCATGAATGTTTATGAACTCTCAACTTATGTTTTCATGATTATGATTTATGAAATCTATTTCAAGTATGCATGATTTTATGATTTGGGGCAAGCCCATGCAAGTTAAGTATGTTTATTATGACTTAGTAAAGGCTTATAAGATTAGCTCATCATATGATGTGGAGTCAAGACTCCTAATGCAGCTTAAGATATGTATAGAGTCAGGACTCCCAATGTTCAAACTCAAGCTATGTATGAGATTCTGATTTCAGCTTCATTGAAAAACGATGTAATCACTATGCATGTTTTTGAGAGTATTGTCTAACACCGAGTAGGCTTGGGGTCTGGAGGGTCCCAAATCTCATAACTACGCGCCAACATAGGTATATGTATACATGTTTAGGACTCTCAAGAGAGTTTTCCCCCTCCCTAAGGGGTTCATCTTGAAATCGATATTACCCAATAGTGGTCCTCCTTTTGTCAAAATTATAGACCAGGTATTTATTCCTCTCATGGTTTAGCGTCCTTATCCTTGGTAAGATTTTGGGCTGCTCTACCCAATTGAGTGTGATAGTTGGGGCATCACGTAAGCTCTATCGTGATGGTGTCGGTAATGACGAGTCTCCCATTATTTCTCATGATTTTAATTACTCATGTTCATGACTTATGAGATTATATTTTACAGTATATTTGACCTAATGATTAGTTTATGAGTTTTTACATACGATTTCAGCTATGACAAGTTTTATGATTTCTATTTTTGAAATTTTGGTCACTATGTTCGGCTATGATAATCAGCTTATGATTATGTATATCTCAGATACAGTTTTTTAACATGGAGTCCTTACTCTCATGATCTTTTGATTCATATGCATGATTTCAACTAATATTTTATTAAGCATGTTTCACTTACCTTACATACTCAGTACATTCTAAGTACTGACCGCATACTCTATTGTCACACCCCACCTTGGGAGGCATGACTGGCACCTAATATCATATTAGAATCTGGGATGACCTGGCTACACACCAGTACCTCTGTTGCCTACCAATGACTCAAATTCAAGAAAACAAATTGTTATATCTTGGCTTAAACACAGCCTCGGGCCAACAAGGCCACGCAGCACCTATAAAAGAAAATAGCTAACCTAGCCAACAAACATCAATAGGGATCTTGTGCGGACCGACAAGACCACCATGTTTTCTAGTTATAACAGAAAGGGAAATAAGTAACTATACTAGTCCCCACACAGCCAACACATAAAATAAGACATACATGCGCCCCACACGGCCAACAACAACTAACTAACTAAATAATGTGGTCTGCAAGCCTCTAATAATGCAAATAATAGTCAGGACAGGCCCCCGGCGTACCCAAATACTGCACAACAAAAGACAGGTAATCCTCTACAACCTAGCAACTCAAAATGAAAGGAGCTGACCAATGTGCTGACTCTGAATAGCTCTCAAGAGATCTCACAACCTGTCTGTCTAAATCTGCAGGAAAGTAATGCAGCACCCTATAGTTGGGCATTAGTACAATATGTACTGAATATGTAAGGCAGTAAATAAGCTGAATAAAAGTTGTTAAAGACTGAAAGTAAGAAGAAGGAAGGGGCAGAAAGTAACCTAGAAGTTTGCTTATTCAAAACCTGCATCTAGTAAAACAATACACGTATATGAGCTAAGACTACACAATTACATATCCATAACAATAACTAGCAGACAAGAGTACAAACAAGAACCTAACCTGGCACCCATAAGCCTGGAAGGTACAAGCAATACAGAAATAACCTACCAGGGCCCCCATAAGCCCTGGCAAGTACAATTCAATCTATATACCCCTATCCAAGTTCTATGACTCTACTAGTGTTGTAGCCAACCTACCTGGCTTCTGGGTCCACATCTGAGCTTGCTGGACTCCTGTAACTGTGTCTGAGCTCGGTGGGCTCCTGTAACTGCACCTTGAGCACCAGGCTCAACGAGGGTCAGTGATGCCAATACGGCATAAAATAATAGTCCATCCATGGAATGGACTGTAATATGGCCCTTGGGCCTCAGCATCATCCCTTAGGACGACATATAGCTCCTTGGAGCAACATCATATAGCCCCGAAGGCAATGAAACAGTTAGCAACCCTGAAGTTATGGATGGAAGGCTATCTTAGGTGAGGGTAATCCCAATCAATGTGCAATACTGAAGTCTCAATCTAGCCACTCAAAAGGCGTATCTGGTCTTTTGGGCCTAACGCGACCACTGCTTGCGCCTAGAATAATATGTATAGCTGCTAGCAGGCACACCCCGTGTACCTGTATCTGATCAGAGGATTTTGATAGTGATCATAATCTCTAATGGTATAGACCAAATAGGGTGAGGTTTGGAGTGGCCTAAACGATACTCTGAATGTCATGTTCGGAAACCTATAGTCATAAACAACTGTAGGGTCGCAGATGACCAATTACTTAGTTCCCTTGCTTAGAACAACTATAACTACTACTGATCGGGCATGCTCCTGAGTAGTTAGCCCCTAAACTCCCACAAGCAGTTTATCATAATCCTTAGCCTGAAGGTAATACTGTACTAACATGGTTCTAGTCCCTTGGACCTTAACTTGGTCTGTTCAGATTTCCTATGTCTTTGCTGGACAATTCTTAATCTCGTAGGTAAGTCTATCTGGACCTAACCACTCACGGCAACCTATTCCTGAGTATCTTATGAGAGCAGGCTGGAGCGTTAGCCCCGCATTCAACTACTGATAAGGTTCCCTCCTTAGATTACCCATGGGTCTATCTAACTTAGATAGCTAGGATGACTTCCTGGGTGACATGTATGACAAGTACTAAGTCGACTGCAACTAATAGTCACTAGCAGTGGCCAACTACGTGGAAGGCTATCACCTATTTCACTAGGCAGTCCTGGTGCCCTTGATTCTAAGGTAAGACCATCCTATTCAAATTTTGGCCCTAGAGGTGTCAAGGTACACCAACGACCTCTGGGAGAGCTTTACTGACAACAGTGGCAACAATTGTAAGTTATATTGCTCGGTTGCACCCAATGCTATTCAACTTATCAAATCAGGCCCAACAACTAACCCTAAGCTTCTAAGGCCCTGGGACTGACAACAAGACATCAAAATCCTACCAACATATTGAATAGAAGCATAGAGGGCTTATTATAATTCATTTAGTGTGGGTCACGCCTAACATACTCTTTCCCGATGGGGGATACTAATTTCTAGAGAGTTCAGAAGGGAAAATGTTTACCTATTGCCTGTGACCGTTTAGAATCAAATTTGGAGAAATTCAGACAACCTTTACTCAGCGGGGTTTTGGTACACCGAGTGAATTTTCAAGAAATAACTCTGCAGGGATGTTCCTCGTAGGCCTAGAACTTGTTACCCAAAGTTAATTTTCATTTGGATGGAATTTGATAGCATAATTTAGTGAAAGTCAATCAGAACCCACGTTCCCTCTCTTATTCTGGACAAAGGAAATATTGAACAATGAATTCTCAACTTCACACTTCACTATATATACTCATTGAGGCGGTGAGTAGGGGGTGCGGTTCGCCGGCCGTAGGGCCTGGCTGGCTAGCGCGGCGCGGCGGGCCGGCCGTAGCTCCAGGCTGGCTAGTGCGACGCGGCGCCTAGTGCGCTGGGCCTCTAGTCCCAGCCTCCTACTCGCTCGATGTCGTGTTCGTATACTCATTCCCCGGGGCCTTTTTCCACATGCATCATACTCCAAAACTCTCAACATACACATGCACGCATTGATTAAACACTAAGAACTTACAGGGTGTAACATCTATGCAATATCATCTCATGATATAGGTTCGGGTGATCTAGCTCAATGTCGTCAATAGTTTGCTCCCATCTCAGTCCAGTCCAGCCCCTGCTTTGGGTGAGTCCTCATGTAATACCCCGAGAAGGCCTAAGAATAAACCCGGGAGTTTAATTTGAAAGTATAGAAAACTGGAAAAATATCACAGCACGGACCACAGAACGACTAGTGGTATCAAACCATAAGTCGTTGTATGTTGTCATTGGTTTGGGAAATGTTGGTGGAAGTGGAGACAATGAGAAGTATGAAAACCCGTTGTGGGATACAACGGGTCGTCCTTGCAATCATGGATAGGATCAGGCTGGGCGACAGTGTAAACAATGAGAGACCCAATGACCTGTTAGGAGAAGCCATGAGTCATTAGTTATGGTCGTGGTTGGAGGATTAAGTTTTCCAATAGACTTGATGGGGTTAAACAACGATCCGTTGTTTGTGGTGACGGGTCATGGTGTGACCCGTTAGAAGATGAGATGCCAAGGTTCAGGGGACTAACCACGGATGATGTAATGAGTCGTGGGTTGGAGGTACGGGTCGTCCTGTCAACCCATTGTTTGGATTCATGACTAGGTCATCAGCAGTTCATTCCACGAGAGACACGACGGGTCGTGGTGGGTTCCAACAACCCGTTGGTAAGGTCGTTGGTTCCATCCGGCCAGTTTTTACGGCAGGTTCATTAAGGTATTTTTGAATTTTTCACGATATAAGGCCCTAAAATACGTCGTTTTAGCTTGGGAAAACTGGGTTTTTAGTATAATAAACCTTCCTAAACTCCTATTCATGCATCAAGGATTTTAACAAGTGATCTAAGGGGAGATTTCAAGTTTTTTACCTCAATTCCTTCAATTTCATTCTTGGGATTTTAAGGAGGGTTAGGAGTTGATAATCTCAGGTATGTAAGGTCTTCCATGGGTGTATTCTTCCACGCCCATGCTCCTTCTCTAGTAATTACTCAAAATGTATTAAAAACTCATGGGATTTTATATTCGGTTTGTATAAAATTTAATGATTTAATTATGGGTCTTGTGATTTTGAAACCCTGTCATTATCTACTAATTTTGATCATTTTTTTTAGCTCTAAATTTGATATTTATGTGGTTGATTTCGAATTTCTAATCATTTAAGCTCGATTATGCATGCCCATAATAAATCGATTTATGATCCATTGATCCATTGATGTTTTTGATAAGCCCAGCATGTATTATGAATTAAATCATGAATATATTATGTTATCTATTATGATCTNATGTTATCTATTATGATCTTATGAAAATTTAAACTATATGAATGATCTACAAGTATGTATGTATCTTACTAAGCATGAATTGTGTTTTGGCCGATCACAGGCCTCAATCATGGCTAGTTCACGTATGTTCAAGCATGTTTATGATTATCAAGATTTGACTATCCCATGAACTCATGTATGTATTATTATGAGCACTATATATGTTTTGGAAGTAGTATCGAACACCGAGTAGGTTCGGGGCTCAGGTTAAGTCCTGAATCTCATGAACTACGTGCCACCGTAGGTATATTGGGACCCATTCATGTTTGTCCCTATCCCAAATGTCCCTTTTCATGTGTGATCACGCCCATCATGGTTCCTACCCTTGGCAAGGTACAAACACCCTCCCGACTATGGTTACAAGTTGGGCTTCATGTGCGCTCATATTGGGTATGTCAATTAAGAGAATCTCCCACTATTCTTCATGATTTACATATGTTAAGATTATGTATGTTGGCTCAAGTTATGTTAATCGAAGTTCTTATCTTATGATTATGACTATGTTTATGTTACGAATGTTTTGAAAACTTTGAGTCGTATAATATGTTATCTTCTTTCAACCTTACATACAACTGGTCAATTGGTTCGGCTAAAGGNTGTCCTACTCTTATGACCATTTATGAGTTTCATACATGTTTTAAATGTCCTCTTTACTTACCTTGCATATTTAGTACATTCCACGTACTAACCGCATACTTTCTATGTTATATCGTCTCATGATACAGGTCCCAGTTCTCAAGCTTATCCTCACCTGTAAATAGATTCGGACTTACTCACTACGTACTTGGTGAGTCCTCATGTTCCGATGGCTACATGTTCACACTTTACGTTATTCCTTTAGTTTCTGGATGTTGGATTAGTTAGGGAGTTGTCCCATCAATCCACCTTTCATGTTTAGAGGCTTCAGGACCCGGTTTGGCCATTATGAGTTTGTAGTTATGTCATTTGGACTAACCCATGCTCCTGCAGCTTTTATGTATCTAATAAATAAGGTATTCAAGGCATATTTGGATATGTTCGTGATTGTGTTCAATGATTACATCCTTATATACTCCCAGAGCGAGAAGGAGTATGCCGCTCATTTGAAAATATTACTTCAGACCCTCAAGGATCGTCGATTGTATGCAAAGTTTAGCAAGTGTGAATTTTGGCTGGACTAGGTGGCATTTTTGGGCGATGTGGTGTCGAGTGAGGGCATAAGTGGGGATTCTCATAAAATCAAAGCGGTGAAGAATTGGCCTAGACGGGTGAATCCTTCAGAAATTCGGAGTTTCTTGAGCCTAGCAGGCTACTACCGAAGGTTTGTTGAGGGTTTCTCATCTATTGCGGCACCTTTGACCAAGTTGACTCAGAAAAAGATAAAGTTTCAATGGTTAGAGGATTGTGAGAAAACCTTCTAGGAATTGAAGACCCGACTCACTTCAGCACCAGTGTTGACTTTACTCGAGGGTACTGATGGCTTTGTTGTGTATTGTGATGCTTCTAGAGTCAGACTAGGATGTGTGTTGATGCAATGGGGGAAGGTGATAGCATACGCCTCTCGACAGTTAAAGGTTCACGAAAAGAATTACCCGACCCATGATCTTGAGTTGGCAGCGGTGGTGTTTGCACTAAAGATATGGCGGCATTACTTGTATGGGGTTCACGTGGACGTGTTCATGGATCACAAGATCTTGAAATATGTTTTCACGCATAAAGATCTCAATCTTCGGCAAAGGAGGTGGTTGGAGCTGTTAAAGGACTAAGATATGAGTGTCCTTTACCACCCTGGCAAGGCTAATATGGTTGCAGATGCACTTAGTAGGCTCTCTATGGAGAGTGTTCCCCACGTGGATGAGGGAAGGAAGGAGTTGGTGAGAGATGTCCACCGACTTGCAAGGTTGGGCGTTAGATTGATCGACTCGACCGATGGCAGCGTTGTTGTGTAGAATGGGTCAGAATCGTCTTTCATGGTCGATATCAAATCTAAGCAAGATGAGGATCCGATTTTGAGAAGGCTGAAGGAAGCAGTGCGGAGTCAAAAGGTGGAGGTTTTCTCCCAAAGAGGATATGGTGTCCTTCGATACCAAGGTCAGCTATATGTTCCGGACGTTGATAATTTGAGATTTTGAATATTGCATGAGGCACATAGTACCAGATATTCCATCCATCGGGGATCTATGAAGATGTATCGGGACTTGAAGGAAATCTATTGGTGGGATGGTATGAAGAAGGATATCGTAGAGATTGTAGCCAAGTGTCCAAACTGGCAACAAGTGAAAGTCAAGCACCAAAGGCCGGGAGGTGTACTTCAGGATATTAGCATTCCCACTTGGAAGTGGTAAGAGATTAATATGAATTTTATTTCAAGCCTACCTCGTACTCGCCGACACTATGATTCCATTTGGGTGGTGGTAGATAGGCTAATAAAGGCTGCACACTTCCTACCGGTCAAGACCACGGATTCAGCGGATGATCATGCCAAGTTGTATATTTGGGAGTTGGTTCAACTTTATGGAGTGCCCTTGTCTATTATCTCAGACCGAGGTACTCAGTTTACCTCCCAATTCTGGTGTTCTTTTCAGAAGGGACTTGGGACTCAAATTAAGCTCACCACAGCATTCCATCCGCAAACGGATGTCCAGGCAGAATGAACAATCCAGACTCTTAAGGATATGTTGAGGGCATGTGTTATGGATTTTAAAGGTAGTTGGGATGATCATTTTCCCTTGATCGAGTTTGCTTATAATAACAGTTATCACTCTAGTATCCAGATGGCACCGTTCGAGGCCCTCTATAGGCGGAGGTGTAGATCTCCCATCGGATGGTTTGAGGTTGGTGAGGCAGCTATGATAGGGCCAGATGCGGTTCACGAGGTGATGGTGAAGGTCCAGTTGATAAGGGATCAGTTAAAAACCGCTCAGAGTCGTCAGAAATCATATACTGATGTGAGGAGAAGAGATTTGGATTGATGTGGACACCTAGGTATTTCTAAAGGTATCTCCCATGAAGGGAGTCATGCGGTTCAGAAAGAAAGGGAAATTCAGTCCCCGCTATGTTGGTCCCTACTGGGTTGTGAGAAGAGTTGGTAAGGTGGTGTATGAGTTGGACTTGCCATCGGAGCTATCTTCAGTTCATCCCATCTTCCATGTGTCGCTTTTGAAAAAGTGTTTGGGTGATCCAACCTTGGTAGTCCCGGTAGACAGCATTGGAGTAAAAGACAGCCTTAGTTATGAAGAAATTCTCGTTGAAATCTTGGATCGACAGGTTCGAAAGTTGAGGAAAAAAGAAGTAGCTTCAGTTAGGGTTTAATGGAGAAATCAGCATGTTGGGGGAGCTACATGGGAAGCCGAAGCGGATATGATGGCTAGATGCCCACATTTGTTCTCCACCAGCTCAGTTCCAACTAGAGGTATCAGTTCTACTCTACGATCCCATTTAGTTTTCATGTTTAGTTCATGTGTGCAAGTTTCTTTTCTGTGTATGAATGTCTATGTGAAGCATGAGATCAGTTCAGCTATGTGGTTTGGTTAAGAGGTAGTCATTCCGTGAAAATTTTGGTTAAAATGATCAATATATGGCTATGATAAATTATATGTTTATGTTTTCTCCTTGTTTCCTACATTCGAGGATGAATGTATCCATGGGGGAGATATTGTAATACCCTAGGAAGACCTAAGAATAGACCCGGGAGTTTAATTTGAAAGTGCAGAAAACTGGAAAAATATCACAGCATGGACCGCAAAACGACTTGTGGTATCAAACCACGAGTAGTTGTATGTTGTCGTTGGTTAGGGAAATGTTGGTGGCAGTGGAGAAAACGAGAGGTATGACGAGATACAACGGGTTGTCGTTTGCAATCATGGTTAGGATTAGGCTGGGTGACAGTGTATACAACGGGAGACCCAACGACCCGTTAGGAGAAGCCACAGGCCGTTGGTTGTGGTCATGGTTGGAGGATTAAGTTTTCCAGTAGACTTGACGGGGGGAAACAACGATCCGTTGTTTGTGGTGATGGGGCATGGTGTGACCCGTTAGAAGATAAGATGTCAAGGTTCAGGGGACTAACCATGGACAATGTAACGAGTCGCGAGTTGGAGGTACGGGTCGTCCTATCGACCCATTGTTTGGATCCGAGACTAGGTCATCAACAGTTCATTCCACGAGAGACACAACGGGTCGTGATGGGTTCCAACGACCCGTTGGTGCTATCCGTTGGTTCCATCCGGCCAATTTTCAAGGTAGGTTCATTAAGGGTATTTTTTATTTTTTCACGATATAAGGCCCTAAACTACGTTTTTTTTGCTTGGGAAAGCTGTATTTTTAATAAAATAAACCTTCCTAAACTCCCATTCATACATGCAAGGATTTTGACAAGTGATCTAAGGGGAGATTTCAAGCTTTTCACCTCAATTCCTTTAATTTCATTCTTGGGCTTTTAAGGAGGATTAGGAGTTGATAATCCCAGGTATGTAAGGTCTTCCATGGGTGAATTCTTCCACACCCATGCTCCTTCTCTATTAATTACTCAAAATTTATTTTAAAACTCATGGGGTTTTTATATTC
>JACEIK010001900.1:81411-93408 GCA_018107945.1 Datura stramonium
AATTAAAAAAAAAAAAAAAACTCATTTTTAATTTTAAAAAGTAGCTAATTTTGTAAGCAGAAAAAAAGCCCATAATTAGGCCCATAACCGAAAAAACCAAATTAGAAAAACCGACCGAACCGAATTTGAAAAAAATCGAATCGAACCGAATTAGTTTGGTTCAATGTTCGGTACACACAAAAAAAATTGAAAAGCTAAAAACCGAATGCCCACCCCTACATGTTGGGTCCCACTTATTTGGAAAAAAGTCTACAAAGATGTACATTCTTATTTAAAAATTTATTTATTTTAAGGGTAGTTTTGTAACATTGCAAAGTCTTCTCATGTTTCTTAAACTTCATGCAGTCAAACTACATCACATAAATTGGTACGGAGGGAGTACGTTCTTTGGAGCCTGTAAGTCTGGATGTTAGCAGGAAGGACTCTCACATCTAGTCAGTAGGTAATGATGGAATATTTTCAGTTAAAAGTTGTATACTCTCTTGCAAAAGTAAGTTGGGCATTGAGATTTGACTTGGCCATGGAAAATATTGTGGAAAACAAGTGTACCTACATTAGTAGCTTCTTTTGGTTGGATTGCAACAAGGGAAACCTGTTTAACTCAAGATATGTGTAAAGAAAAGGTTTCTACCTTTGTAGCAGATGTTTCTTCTGTGAGAACTCACAAGAAATTTTAAGTCATCTTTTTTGGCATTTATGGGGTGCACTGCATAATTCAACAAGTAGAGGTGTATGGAATGTTGGCAGACTCAAAAAATGAATAGTAGAAGGAAACAGATCTGGAAGGCCTCTCCTCTTTGTACCATTTGGACTATTTGGTTGGAGAGGAATAAGAGATGCTTTGAAGCTCAAAAGCATCATATTTCTTTTGTAAACAACAAATGCCTACAGAAATTATATTTTTGGTGTAGTAGTGAGATGGTCACATAGTGAGGATGAGATCTTCACTGTTGACAGGGCTTATAAGGAGGAGACTATCCAGCTTAGCAGCAATCAACAAAGTCTGTGGAGGAAGGTTTGGAGAAACTCAGCACCAACAAAAAATAAATGTTTCACATGGTCGGTTGTTAGAAGGGCATGCTTGACACATGAAGTCCTAAAGAAGGAAGGAATGACCATTGTTTCTTGGTGTTCATTATGTGGGAAGACAGAGGAGACCAACAATCATTTATTCTTTCCCTGCAGTTTCACAACACAGACCTGCGCCATATTCCTCAACATGATACAAAGTGGATTGTGCCTGAACACACTGCAGATTTGTTGGGCTGTTGGATTAGGATAGGGGCTGCAAAAGTCAGAAGACATGGTGGAGATTGATCCCACACTGCATATGGTGGACAGTTTGGGTAGAAAGGAATAGTAGGAATTTTGAAGATATATCCAATTCCTTTCATAAGGTTAAGTGGAATTGTATTGTATCTCTCTTTTTTTGGCGCAAAGAGATAGGTTTAGAGGATTCAGAACAATTCTTAGGATCCTTGTGAGTATTACTCTCTCAGTTTTATTCACTTTTGAAGGTCCCCAACATCTTAATGCTATAGAATACAATATTACCATTTTCCAAAAGGAAAAAAAAAAGAACATGACTCAATATGATTTTCTCGACTTTTTGGGGGATGTATTTACTAGCAATGATGGTAACCCTTTATTTTTGAAGTACCTCCTTGGTACTATTAATGAAATTTATCTTATCTTATAAAAAAAGAGAAGTTTGAATTATCATCCTCTATAGTCTGACCGCTTCAAATTCTGGAAATAGTTGATGTCCTCTGATGATCACTGAGAATAAACTTTTGTCAAGTCACTTTCTCCTATAATCTTCCTCCTCTTCTGTAATGAATCAATCAGGGAATAGAGGTTATCCATTAAGAACTACTGATAAGAATCTGTGCATCAAACTATCCCCTGACATTGAAGAAAATGCTATCAACTTTGCTGGCACATAGGAATAAGAGCCTTCCCTGTAGTAGTAGCTTCTGTAAGATATTAGATATCCTATGATACTCTTTCAGATCTTCCTCATTTTCTGCTCCAAACTAGAGTGCTCATCTCTTTCTTAGTTTTAAGAATATTAGAGCAACAACATTATCCTATTCCTTCCTGAAATCTCCCTGTTGCTTCTGGAGATTTCAAAATAAAACTCTTCACGAATGATGTGTTTTCCAAGTTGTGCACTCATCTTCAACATGGTTCCACAGTTGAACTTGCCGATCTGCATAGACCCATACAGGTGCGCAGGCACGTGTATTCGACACCGCTTGTTCCATTTTTTTATATGTATGTAAAACCAACATGCTGGTAATTTTTTTGTCCTATAAGAAACGGAATTTGTGCTTGTGGAGAAAAATCGAAGATTTCAACTCACAAAACTTAGAATTTGGGAAAGGAACAGATATTTTTTTAGGTCGTGACCCGTTACTTGGCTTCAATAACTGTTAAAATGCTCAATGCATTTTCAGAAGGGCATGGTGCTTTTATCTATCTGGTTTGTTTCATACCTGTCGTTCAACGATAAAATGGGTCAAATTCTACGGAAATGACACCGCTTGGCATATAAGAGCTCTGGTAGCTCGTTGGTGAGGTGCTTCAATTCCCTGAAGGTCAAGGGTTCAAATCTCACTAAGTAAACACAATTTCTTTTAAAGTTTTTCAGCCTTATTCTGAAAAATATTGAAGCCACCAAGGTTTGAAACCCTCGACTCCTTGCCTAAAAGGATGAAACTATTCCAATTGAGCCGGCATTTATTGAATATAGGTTTTTGCCAATTAAGATACCATTTTATTTGACAGCAACTACTAATAAACAATTTAAGATGTTCTTAGATTTAATTATTCAAGTAAACTTGAGAATTTTAACTTTGAGAAAACTATTCGTTCTCTGCTCTTTTAATTGTAAGTTGATTTATTTCATTCTTCTTTCTAGTTGAAATTTCTTGGAAACATCCATCGTCTTTTTTTGTGGGCTGAATTCTATGAAATTATCTAGGGTTTATTTGAATTGGTAATTAGATTTTGTAATTTATCTTAAATTTCAATGAAGAGATATTATCTAAAACATCTTCCAATTTTCCAAAATCAAATTCAACATCTAAAGGTTCGTTTAACTTGGAAAAAAAGGCCAATGAGTCGGATGTCATGATCTGATTTGTGATCAAGCTTTGACCTCACCCGATGCCTTAACTTGACCAAGTGAACCATCTTGGATTTCTAATATGTTCTTATTCAAAAAAAATGTGTGACTCAATGCAGTTCTTTGAAAAATAAATATAATATTTGGATCTCAAGTTCAAGTAAACATTCTGAGAATTTATATGTGTTTATGCATTTTTTTTATCATAGTCAATATATGCATAATGTGAATACAAAATCCAAATTCTAAGATTGTGTATGATGCTTCTGAACCGAAGCTTATGACTATATAAAAAGAATAACTGAATAAGAATATATGTCCCCACTGAAAGCAAGAAGTGGAGCTATCAAAAGCATAGGGAGTGAGGAAGCTTTAGCCTGTAGTCTACTCATTTGCAAAACTGGCCCCTATGTTGTACTGCAGACCAACACAGGTTCCCAAAAGAGAACGTACGTACAATCCACCGTATTCAGTAAGTCTCAACATCCCCCTCACTAAAGTTAAAATGAGGTTTAAATAAGCATGCATCTTATAACATAAACTGTGAAAGGAAATGATTCATAAAAACTCATTACGTAAATAATATCACTTTTAAGCAACCACCACTAAGTATTTCTTTGTTAACTGTATTCTTTCCTTCTTTAGCTTTTAGATAGTTTAAGTCGACAAAACTTTTCTTAAATATGCTCAACTTTATACTCGTAACCCTTTATACGGCAACCAAATCTTTTGCGCCTTGTAAGGCAATATTAGCAACTCTTTGTACAACTGGTCGTAACCCTTTATATGGTCACGATTCATGTTGTGCCCCATTATGGCAAAATTAGTAACCCGTTGTACAGTTACCATTCATGTTATATCTTATTATGGAAAAATTAGTAATCTTTAATACAGTTACCATTCATGTTATGCCTAATTATGGAAAAATTAGTAATTCTTTATACGGTTCCTCGTAACCCTTTGTATGGTTACAATTGTATTAAGGTTTGAATTTAAATCTTCAAGCTTTCATCTTTAATATGGTTATGATACTTAAAGCTCATCATAGAAAATCAAATCTTTACTCATTTCATAACAAATATCAAGAAACTTCAAATTTACACAACTTCATCAATAAATAGGAACATGAAGACATGGATTTGAAAGCTTAAAAGAATACTTCTTTTCTAAATTGATAACATGTAAATCTTGACTCGAATAATCATGAATATTGTAACCTCACTTGCTCTAATTAAACTCACATTATCACAAAGATATATTTCATCAAACATGTTGTGGGCATGACTTTCTTTAGAAAGAACTTTAGCAAATACAAGTCTTAACTCACCTTAAGATTCTTCCGTTCTAGCAAGGTTAACTTCTACGCATGCCTACAGCAATCAACAATTCAATCTACATCAAGAAATGTAATCGGTACTTATCTTAATCTCAAGAAAATTCAATTCCACCAATTCAAATTTTAGCTTAAAAACCAAAGAGCTTATGTCTGTTTCTGATTTTCTCATCACTGATTCGACAAAGGTAATGTATCACCTTATTTTCCAACTGCCAAAATTTTCTTCGTTAATGTGTTTAGAAAACAGTGAAAGGCAACGTTTATTATCATCATCTCTTTGCTATCTATGCCTCGTCTAAGCTTTAGGTGGCTGACATGTGATGCTCTAAAAAGCATCTTAAATCCTTCTCAATTTTAATCCAACTAAGACATAACATTATAATCTAAATTTAGGATTCAATTGAAAATCTTATTGATGACATTCATCTCAAAAAAGAGATGGGAACAACAAAAAGTAAGGGGCTTTCAATGGTGAAATTAATTTTCTCTAGTTTAAGCCGTCGTCGAACTCGCCCCTATCCCTCTGTTCGTCGTAATCACCATACAACAACAAGATTGTTGTGTTTTTTCCCAACCAAAAAGGACCAAGTCAAGATTGGTAATTCAACTTCTATAACCCTTCTCTATTTCTTTACCTTCTTATTAGCCATCTGGACATGTGGCAACTACAAAGATGGGTTTGACCCACTTCTAATTTTTTTTTTTGTTTGTTTGAAGAAGAAAATAAATTTTTTGGTCATTTAGTACCTTTGAGGTAGGGGTAAGGTTTGTGTATACTCTACTCTTCCCAGACTCCACATAGTGGGATTACACTGGTATGTTGTTGTTGTTGGTCATTTACCATTTTATAATACTTTTAATTCATACTATATATATGCATTGAAATATCCTCGAACACTTGTTCTTTCGGTTCTTTATATCCTTTGAAATATCTTAATTACGCTACTAAGCCCCTTATTTACCGAAATTGTAAGCCTTACGGGGCTTTTACATTCTTCTCCCCTTATATGACATTCGTACTCAAATGTTCAATCTACATCATACATATCTTAAAGAGAATCTTAGGCTTTTTCTGTATTCATTTTCCTCTTAAGGCACCCCAAAATTTGGCTAACTCCTAAAAGATTCAAAAATTTCGCCAAAATTCCCCCGTAATTGGAGCTATCCAAAGTGAAGGAATTGATTTTAATTTTTTAAAAGTTGATCCTGGAGAAAAATTACCAATTCGAGAATATCATCTAAATGATCATGATGCATTACAAAGAGCATATCTTCAAAAGTCTTTTCAACCTTGAAATCACATGAGAACATGATGCATTACAAAGAGCTTATCTTCAAAAGTCTTTTCCAACCTCGAAATCACAAGTTTCCTCAATGATGAGCTTTTGAGTAATTGTTTGGTATCTCTTAGAAAAAGAAGTGCTTCTTAATATTTATAATGAGTTTATTATGGATACGTCTTAAAAAATGAGAACTCATCGAGAAGAGGTGTAGTAATGTGCTTGAATTTACTTTTCTAAAATATGATATTGTTATATTGATTTATTCATTTATTCACTTCTTTAAATGTCGATGTGGAAAATTATGTGTGTCACTGGACCCATAATTCTAGGTTCGTGCAAGTTGTCACATTTTATTGAGTGCTATATAATTGGAGTATGGTTGAGCTTAAAATTTTTATTGTAAGATTTCACAGCATGAAATTTACATGATCTTTTGGCATTTTATAGAGAAATCTTTGGAGGTTGATCAACCTAAATATGGAGATTGCCGGAATATATTGCGTTCTGGTCCTGCATCTTCTCTTCGTGTCAATATTCGAGCAGTAAGTTAACGTTTTCCCACACTCCATCCTCAACTCAATGAATGTCATTTTCTAACGGTTGATAATTATCAGTTCCTGTACAACTTTTGTCAAAATTAGGAATGTATGAAGCTGTGATTTAGTTGGTCTAGACTTATGAATGCTCGATTCTGGTCTTGGAGCACACTATACATCCTAAGCGTGAGTGAAAATATTATTGTGCCAGTTGCACCATACGATATTTGTATTGATGAATCCATGAAGCAAAGCAAAGGAAAAAGGCAATTAAGAAGAAAAGAATAAGAATTACTCCCCATGCCCCAAAGTTGTCACTTTTAGCTTTTTGAGAAGTCATTAAAACTTTGAGCAAATTTTATTAATGATTTTGAGACATTTTGAGACAATTTTTGACCCTGTAGGATGTTTCATGTAGTTTGTAAATATGTAAGTATTATTTTCAAATTATGAATATAAATATTTGTCAACTTGACACTCGTAAGCTTTTGGGTAGGCAGTATAGGAGGAATTAGAAAAAATTTGAAGAGAAAAAAGCAAGAATTTCCTCATTGATCTATAAGTACTCTGCTCTGCCATATCTGCTGCACGGTCTAGCATGAACATTTTGATATCATTTAAGCCAGCTACAGAAGTCCAAGCTAAATATCCAAATTAGAGAATCAGTTAACAAACAAGACCATTGCAAGTAGCATTTCTTTGACAGGTTATCATCTGTCTATCAAAGTGACGGAAAACTATCCTGAATGCTCGAATTTTAGTTACCAAGAAAAGAACTTCTAGGTACATAAAAATAAAAAGCTCCAATTTTTAAATATATCTCCTCGCTTGGTTTGAAAATGGCATTGCACTGAAGTTAGATATTTGTTCACATGTTCGACTAATTTTAGGCAGTTCTTTTTCCCTTTTATTTAGTTATGTAGTTTGTGACTTTTTTTTTCTCAATTCATCTATTGGTTGTTGAACAGAGAAATACTAAAGGCTACTTCCTACTACAAAAAGATGATCAACTCTTGAAAGAACTCTCTTATCTTCTCACTCAATTGCAGGTAGCACAATACGCAGCTGATGGTGGCAATGGTAAATCAGCTTTCAGTGATGTTGATCAGTGTCTGAGGTACTACGACATATATTTAACTGTCAACCTGAACAAGGCTGTTTAAAACATTATAGATTTGCAGTTCAGATTTTCTATTAAAATTTGCAATAGCCTGCACAGGATGATCAGTCTATTGGGTAGAAGTTGTAAGAATATCTTAAAATGTTCTTGGAACACTGACGAATTCACTAGGACTTTCTCCCAGAGAGCTTCATAATTGATCTTGATGCCTTTGAGGTTGATTTCATGGGTTCTGAAATATGACTATTTAATAGTATCTTGTTCCTGTAAGCTTCACGACTTTTTTTCTCAAGCAAGGTTGGCTGCAAAAGATCATGCCATGAATATCCAGATATTATTATTCGTAACTGCCAGGGAGAGATGGAACACCTTGAAATTAATGACGAGAGGAACATGCTTTTAGCATATCCTTGTACCTCACAAAACAGAAAGGACTAATGTAACCAAAATGCAAATTGGACCATCATACTGCATGCAACTTTGTATTTTTACTCTCACGTGACATCACTAGTGTTTTTATTCTTTCGTGCAGCGCGTTGGAAGGACTTGACTCATTGCTTTTGCGTGCATCAAGAAAGGATCCAGGTGCCTCAATTGACTCGATGAAGGCACAAATTGTTACTGCCCTAAATGCATTGGACAGGTCAGACTTTTTTCATTTTATTCCTATATACCTTTCAGCCTTGGTGATAATCAATCAAAAGCGTGTCATTCCCATATCAATTGGGTCTGCTATATGAATTCCCTATATCCACTCTGCTCTTCTATTCAAATAATAAATAATTTGTCTCTCAACCTCAGCGGTTCTTTAAATCTCAATAGTTAACTAGTTAGAGCTTTTGCCAAGTAGCTGCTGATCAGAAGGTTTGAATTATTTTTTCCCTTTCCTTCCTTCAGTCTTCTTAAAACTGTCCCAGCTGATGTGCTTGAGAAGGGAAAGTCTGTAGCTGATTCATATTTTTTTGCTCGTGAGGAAGCTGTAGCACCTGAGAAACTGGACACTGATCTGAAGCAACTGGAATCTATACTGTAAATACGAAGCCCCTTTCTTGACCAGGTTTGACTGTTTCATCCTTTGAAAGGTTTTGTATTGCTCCATATTCAACCCATGAGTTGATTGATGTGGTTTATGGGAGAGGATTGCTCTTACTCTCTTAATTGATGCAAGTCGTCCAAATTATGTAGCTCCTGTATTTAGTTTTGTTTTATTTCTATCTATTGAATAATAACTTCCAATATACTCTAAATTTATAGCACGAGTTAACTCTGAATTTCCCATAAACATGGACGAATGCCCATTAACTCCTTATTCATTGAGTTTTGAAAACTCATGCTCCTTCACGGTGCTATTGGTGTTGCATGGAAAAATAAATCCTCAGGCGAAAAAAGAGATTATGTTACCGTGTGAAATTGATGCAAATCTTAGGCTTGTCCAAAATTCACAAGTGTACTAGCATCAGGTGTAACTTCCATATGACAAATCGAGAACTAGCAAGGAATACAGACCAGTTCCTTACGTACAGTTTCTTGGTTTCTTCATCAGAGCTGAGGATGGAGACATGCAGTATCGTTTCTGAGGAGCTGAGGAAGAAGACGGTGTTGATCTCGTCCCACATCTGCTGAGTGGCGCTAGGTTTCCTAATCCAGATTGTTTCTGAAAGGAACTGAAGCAGTGAGCCTGTGCTTTGGTTTTGTTGATGTTGTGCCGGTTGAGCTATTGTTTGGGACTGACGTTTTTTTATTTTTTTGTTTGGACTTTGGGTTTGGGCCTCGTACATTTTTGGATTTTATTAAGGGAAATTACGCGGAGTCTCTATCTTAAGATTATCAATACTACTAACATTATTAAATATTTATGAAAAAGTTTCATAAATAGTATTCATTTGAAAATTAATTACTATTAGTAGGTATTCATTTGAAAATTAATTACTATTAGTAGCTATAGTTTGCATATTTATATAATTTATAAATAATAATTTTAAGGCAAAAAAAACCTCTTCCCTCTCTCCGGCATCTCTCTCGCCCCCTCCCCTCTCTCTCTCTCGCTATTTCAATGTCTCTTTCTCTCTGCCTCTCTCGCCCCCTCCCTTTCTTTCTCTCTTTCTCTTTCTCTATTTATGTCTCTCTCTCCCTCTTTGTATACTTTATTCTAATTGCATCTTTCTCTTTGTTATTTTTATATTTTTTTTTTGGAGGGTATTAAACAACTGTATTCATAGGTGCATTAGCTGTATTAATAAATACTTGTTGTATCTAATTTAACATGTATTCATTCATTCTTTTATTACTTGAATTCGTTCATCCTTGTATCACTTGTATTCATTCATTCTACTTGTATTCTTTGAATGTGTATCTTTTTTTTTTAATACTTATTTTTGAATGTGTATCTATTTTTTTTAATTCATTCATTCTTGTATCACTTGTATTCATTAGCTCTTGTATCACTTGTATTCATTCATTCTACTTGTATTCTTTGAATGTGTATTTATCTCTAATTGAGCTTGTATTCATTCACTCTTGTATCACTTGTATTCATTCATTTTTATATCATTTGTATTCGTTCACTCTTGTATCTACTTATATTCTTTGAATGTGTATCTACTTGTATCTATTTTCTTTATGCTTCAGTATGTACTCTTTAAATGTGTATCTTTTTTTTTTTTATGCTTATCAATATGTATCAAAGAGAGTCAAAGAGGGAGAAAGAAAAAAAATAGAGAGACAGAGAGAAGGAGAGAAAGAAAGCGAGGAGGAAGGAGAGAGGTGAGGGAGAGAGAGGAGAAAGAGGAGGGAGGCGAGAGAGATTTAGGGCTATGTGGAGAGAAGTGCTACAAATTGTAATTAGTTTCTATAAAATGTAAATTTTTTCAAACTTTTTTTACTAATAATAAATACATAACATATGTTTGTTATGTCATGTAATTTTTTCATTTATTGATAATACCAATAATTATTTATTCTATTAAATATTAAAATTTCGCTCATTCCCTCCCTTCCCTTCTCTCGATGGTACCCACCTATCTTTTCAGTTTTGGAATTATAACTCAACTCTAATTTCTTTCATTTTCCTCTTCCTCCAAGAAGAGTACGTATAGTAGTATTTTGCATTTCTATGATTTTTCTTTTGGGTATATATTAAGTTTACCTATATAAGTATATATCAAATGTGTATTTTGTGTCATTATTATATTTTTTTATGTTGCATTCTTTTTTATATAATGAAGGTAAATATGTTTTACGTATAATATCAATAGATATGATTTTATATTTACATTGTAGCATCTATTTTTTTTTATATTTTATATATTCTTTGTATGTTTATTGTGTATCATGATAATGAATTTATTTTTTTGTCGTTATTTTATATNACTATTTACTCGTTAATATATGGGTAAACATATCTTTTACCCAACCCATTTGTTACCCAACCTATTTTTACCCATATTAAATATGGGCAAGTTGAAATAATACCCATATTATGTTGACCTATTTTCAATCCACCCAAATTTAACTCAACCCACCCATTTGTCATCACTAACGTGGGTGTATCATTTATCTCTTTTTAATTTTATATATTATTTGTATGTTTATTGTATATCATGATAACGGGTTCATTTTTCTGTTGTATTTTATGATATAGCTACGAATAGAAGTTTCTTATTTCAATTTTTAAGCATATATTAAGTGTGTATTTGTATCATTATTATAACTAATTTTATATGCAACAATGATAAGTAAATAAATTTTTACAAAACAATATATATAAAAGTATTTGTATTTTTCAATATTTTACATATATATTGAAGAGTCTGTGTGAAATATTGAAATAGGAGTTTGTTGTATTATAAAAAATTATAAATGAATGAAAATAAGCAGTAATTAAAGATTTCTTAAATTTAGGCATTAATTAAGAGATTCTATTTAGTAAATTTGGATAACAAGCGTGTTTATCCTATTTTATATTATTTTAATAATGAAAATGTGATAATTTTGGTAAACATAAAATTAATGATATTATAGATAATTAATTTGGTAATATTGTGTGTTCATATAATTTTTAAAAAATTGACATGAAAATACAATCAGGGCATAGTATAGATACATAATAGTCAAATTTAACTTGAGGCATCCAATAGCCCAAATACAAAATACTTAATTTAAATTTTAAAAATATACATATTATTACTTCTCTTCCAATAAAAAAGGTATCCTCTTTTATCCCCATATTCTCTCACTAATCGTATTTATCTCCTATATATCTTCCATCTCTTTTTATCAAATTACCGAAAATGAATCCTTTCAAGTATGATAACGTTCAATTACACTATACATCTTCTCTCAATTTCTGTTTATTTGATTTTTAGGACTGTCTTTGATACCATTGTTTAAGAAATTATTCGCCTTTTGAGTTGCGTTGCATTTGCATTTTAGTTTATAAATTGTGTGAGAAAGCATGTATATCATGCCTAAAATTCTGTTAAATAGTACGTTGATATACAATTATCTACACTAGTTTTACGAGAGATATACATCCATAGAGGAGCAGTTATATAGTTATATACATTTAGAAATAACAAACACAATTTATGTGT
>JACEIK010001900.1:110811-135845 GCA_018107945.1 Datura stramonium
CTTTCAAGAAACGTATAAAGTTGAGCAATAAATAGGAAAAATACTCTCTGTATCCATTTATATTTATTCAATATTAATGTAACACATTCTTAAAAATAAAAGTTTTAATAAAAAATGAATATCTATTTCAATTTGAAAAAACGAAGACGTTAGAATGACACATTTCTTCCCCACTCGGCACACAACTTATATAAATGCCCTCAACTCTTCAGTTCCCCCACAAAAGAGAAAAATAGGAAAATAGCAAAAACAATAGCCACCCCATCTGACTTCCACCATTTTTCATCCAATACCAAACGCGCATTAGTAGTCGTAATTCGTGTTCCCGCCGTTCTTTTCCACCCCTTTTTTTAATTTTTCCAGAAACTTTCTAAGAAAGTCTTGTTCTAAATACACCAAGAATTCACATATATAAACAAGGATTAGAGAAAATAAAAAAAATAAAAAAAGACTTGTTTTCATTGTTTTTGTAGTTCTTGAAGTAAAAGGGCCATTTTGAAAATGGCAGTGTCAAAGACCAATAAGAAGAAGCAGCAATGTTACATAGCAGTACCATCTCAGATAATCAATTCACTTTCTTCTTCAGGGCTTCAGTCTCTGTTACTGTCTCCCAAGAAAAAAAATCCTTCTTTTTCTGTAAAGCTCAAACTTTTGCTCAATAATCCTAGATTCTGGGTTTTATTTCTTTTTGTTTTCGGTTTTGTTGGTATGTTGAAGATGTGGTTTAATTTTGAAACTTTAGTTCCTTTTGCACCAAACCCGTGTGGGATTTTTCAACTAAAAAGCTCATTTTCAAATGACCATCAAGCTTCTCAGCTCAGTACTGGATCTGTGATTGTGGGGAAAGAAGAAGAAGAAGAAGAAGAAGGGGATGAAAAGAGTGAGTTTTGGAAACAACCTGATGGGTTGGGTTATAGGCCTTGTTTGGATTTCAGTGCAGAGTACAGAAAAACAAGTTTAGATATTGTAAAAGGAAGGACCAGATATCTGATGGTGGTGGTTTCTGGTGGAATGAATCAGCAGAGAAATCAGATTGTTGATGCTGTGGTGATCGCAAGGATTCTTGGTGCTGCTCTCGTTGTCCCTATTTTGCAAGTTAATGTCATCTGGGGTGATGAGAGGTTAGTCTTTTTAAACCATCTTTCTTGGTTTTCCAGCTCAGAAGTTAATCAATTTGTTTGTTTTGATTCTTTCAGCTGGGAAAAAAGGTTTGTTAGTGCTGCCCAATTCTCTGAACTTAGGCAACTTTTATTCAACTTGACAAAGCTTATATTTTTGGACAGTTAGTTAGTTCTTGCCAAAATTCAACACTAACAAGTAATTTAATCTATTTGGGAACAGCAATTATAGAAATATTTTAGAGTTTGGTGGAAACTGGTCATTTCCATAGAGTAACATTGTGTTTGGTTTAAGTTGGATTTCTTTGCTATTCTGGGGTGCTTTTTGATTTCTTAACGTATGTTCTTTGTTACTTTTGGTGTTTGCTCGCAGTGAGTTCTCTGATATATTTGACTTGGATCACTTTAAGGAAGTATTGGCAAATGATGTAAGAATAGTTTCATCACTTCCGTCCACACACGTGATGACTAGACCTGTGGAGGAGAAAAGGACTCCTCTCCATGCCTCCCCTGAATGGATTCGTTCACATTATACCAGAAAGGTAAAAAGAATCATTCAATTAAACTATGAAGTTATTACTTTCCTGCTTTTGGTTCAATAGCAAAGGACCACTGCTTTAATGTTTGGTCCAACAGCCTAAAATAATTGAAAGCAAGAAACCAAAAAATGGGAAGAAAAAAGATTAAATGGTTTTATTTCATTTGTCAGTTGAGGTTTAATGTATGATGGATGGTCTTAAGTAAGTCCACGTTGTTAAAAAAAAATTAATATTGTAATACTTGATGATGGCTATTGAAGTTTCTATTGTGGTTAGAGAAAATCAAGATTGCTTGTTATTTGGTTAATACCAAAGTTAAGATCTTTGGAAGATATTGAAGTGTAGTATCTTTCTAGTTGGCTAGTTGGACAAAGTCTTGAAATACACTATATGGCAGCTGGAATGATTTTCTATACTTTTAGATAGCTACCTAAACCAAAATTCCAAATACCAATTCAACTCTCAGACTTATTCATAAGGATATTTATTATTCATACAAGTGTTTTAAATAGTTTGGTTTAATCTAAGAGTGGTTAGTGAATTGAACTTGAAACAAGTTCTGGGAAACTACAGAGGATCTAACTTTGATTATTGAATTGATATTCCTGCAGCTTAGGAGGGATGGTGTTCTACTTTTGCGAAGCCTTGACTCAAGGCTTTCTAAGGATCTTCCTTCTGATCTTCAAAAACTTCGCTGCAAGGTAAATTTAATCCTTATTTGTTCTGTTACTGAGTTTAATTTACACCTCTCAAAGATCCTGCAATTCATTTTATGGAATAATAGAAACTATCTAGCATGGGACATTTGCTTCGCGAGAAAGTGATACATGAATTGCAAAAGGGCAAACAATAATAACTAGATTATCTGATTTGTCATCGGATGTTTGTTTTTATTGTAGACACGGAAATACCATGTAGTGCAGTTTAGGACATGTCTCTTTCTATAAGTAGGGCAACGTTTGTTTGCAATAATAACGTGGTCCTATTTAAGTAACTTTGTCTAATGCTTTATATGTTACATGTGATTATTCAAACAAAACAGCTCTTTAAAATTTAGGATCTTTGCCTTTTCTGGTGTTGTATAACTAAGTTATTTATACCAACTGCTAATTTTAATTGTAACCCCACCTAATTCCTTCTGTAGGCATTATCAGAAAATTTGACAAAGTACTGATTTGTGAACTTGTAGGTGGCATTTCATGCTTTAAGGTTTTCGCCATCAATCTTGGAACTTGGTAACAAACTTACTGAGAGGATGAGGAGCAAGGGACCATATGTTGCTCTTCATTTGAGAATGGAGAAGGATGTGTGGGTGAGGACAGGATGCCTTCCTGGTTTAAGCCATGAGTACGATGAGATGATAAACAATGAGAGGAAGCAAAGACCCGAGCTCTTAACTTCACGTTCAAACATGACCTATCATGACAGAAAGCTTGCTGGTCTCTGCCCTCTGAATGCTTTGGAGGTTACTAGGTTAGTATATTAGCCCTTATGAAAGTTTTACTCTGCTTATTTCCTTGTTTTTGTTGATGCACTTCAATATATTTCCCTACTAAACAAATCCAAAATCTGTGGTTAGGTTGCTCAAAGCTCTGGGAGCACCAAAGAGTGCTAGAATCTATTGGGCTGGAGGAATTCCTTTGGGTGGGAAAGAAGCATTGCAACCACTGACAAGTGAATTCCCTCAATTCTATAACAAAGAGGATCTTGCATTGCCTGGGGAACTTGAGCCATTTGCAAAGAAAGCATCCCTTATGGCTGCTCTTGACTACATAGTGTCTGAGAACAGCAATGTTTTCATGCCATCTCATGGTGGAAACATGGGCCACGCTATACAGGTATTGCCTACCGTTCCACTAAACTTTACTTTCTTTAACAAAATTCTGCTAATAGGATTATCCCAACATGTATGAGCTTTTCTCTAACTTGGCTGTATTTTGTTTTGCAATAGGGACAAAGAGCCTATGCAGGGCACAAAAAGACTATTACCCCCAACAAAAGACAGATGCTTCAACATTTTCTAAACTCATCACTCTCTGAGACAGAATTCAACAGGATTATACTGGACTTGCATAGAGATTCCTTAGGTCAGCCAGAATTGAGGAAAGCAGGAAGGGATGTGACAAAGTACCCTGTCCCAGAGTGTATGTGCAATGGTACTATGAACCATTCTTCGATGTAACTCCTTATCGAGGAATAACATGTGATGAAGCACAATCTTCTGCAGCTAATCATACATTCTTACAACATCCTGAGAATTTTGGATTAGCCTCACTATGTTTCTGACGAGCAAAGGTGTTTGCTAGAGGTGCAGTACTATCTTTTCCCTCAGTTTGAAGGCGAATCCTTGGTGGTTATAACTTATGGTAAACATGAGACTGATGCAGCAGAACTGGGAAAGATGAATCTCTGATACAAAAGCAACAATCTTATACAAGTCCAATTCCTATTCCTTAATATATGTTATAATGTTTAAATGAAACACAGCTTCATTTTATTCAATTCATTCTTTAGAAATGATGAATGTAATCTACCATAGTCAATGTATATGTAAAAAAAAATAATATATATATTATGTATATAATATAATCATACAATTTTTTGAGTATATATGCCATTTTGATTGTACATTTTCACAGCCAGTTGATACATTCTTGTAAATCTATTATTATAAATAGAATTTGTTACTTTACAAAATCAAGATGAAATTAATTAATTTTATTTTATTTATCTCAAGTATTAGATATTCTTAGAATATAATTGATTTAGTCTTATTAGTAATTTTTTTAAAGGGGTATAAATGTGAAAGGAGGAATGTGAAGACAGTTAGCTAATCATTATGGTTAGCACATATCTCTAATTATACATTACCAACAAAATGATGCAAACAAACAAAGGAGGTTGGGAGCTATCTCAACTACAGAAAGAAAATGATGTTGTTCAATCATTTAGGGATGCTTGCAAAATCATTTTGGTCTAATTATACAACTGAGAAATTATATATTTGGTCAAATAATTATTGAAGTTACTGCAACAACTCACTCAACTATTAGAAAAAAAAATAAAACAGTTAATTTTAAACTTTTAAATTTTTAAAATAAATAACTTAATTAATTTATCTGAAATGTACAAGCTTGATTTTAATTTTTACAATATTTTTATTTATAAAATTCTTAATTTATAATATATTTATTATATATAACATATTTAATAAAATAAAACTATTTCCACTCCTCCTCTTTCTCCTTTATCTTAATAAAATCTCAAATTCCGTTGATGAATTTTTTAAAAAAATTATTTCTCTTCTCCTCCTCTATCTCCTTTATTTCTTCCTTCTTCCTTATTTCTTCAATTTATCAAAAAAATTATAAACTAAAATTTAGGAATTCCACACAATTGATGAATTTTGAAGTTTCAAAGTTAAAATTTAATTTTGAAAAACTAACAATAATTTCATATTAGCTGTGGTTTCAAAATTTGAAATTGATTTGGGATAGATTTGATGTGATTTTTTTTTTAAAAGTTATTTAACTTTAAAATTACCTTTTAATATATTTTTTAAGCTTCAAAGTTGAAATTTGGAGTTTGAAAATTGAAATAATTCCGAAATGGATGTGGTTTCAAAAATTAGAGAACACCTTGGGGAGCTTATATCTCAAATTTAGGATGATTTAATGTAGATTTGATGTAATTTTTGCATAAAATTGTGTCAAAATTGTATCAATTTAAGTTTATGTTGATGTGGTCGTATTAAATTTATATGAAAGTTGTATACAATATTTGTTTTAGATGTATTAAATTTTTAAAAATGTTATTATGAATTTTTATACAAATCTTATGTTATTAGATACATTTCATGCGGTTGAGCGAAATTTTCAAGCTTTGACGAAATACATATTTTATACTAATTTTTATACAGTTTTCATACACAGAATTTTGTGCGAGATATACACATTTTATATCATTTTTATACACGAATTTTTTTTGAGCGAATATTTTTTCCAAAAAATATGAAATATGTTTTGTAAACTAAAAAAATCTTGATATATTATGTAATATCGAGTACTATTTATGTATATATATGAAATTTGCCCAGTTATTTTTGCGCTACATAAATTTATATTTTCGTATCATTATATCTAACCACAGTTCACAAATTATGTTTAGACATGATTTCACTAAGCATATGTTGGTTTGCTAAAAGATATATTAAAAACCAATTGAAAGCCAAAATTAAAAATCAACCCATTTTAAAGCAAATCATGCAACTTTATAAAATAAAATATTTTATTTTTTTTAACATTTTTAATTTTCTCTTTTTTTTTTTTTTTTTGCAAATAATTTTCTTATATATGATATTTGTCATACGTTAACTTCTCTAATGAGAAGAAAATAAAAAGATATACAGGGGAGCAGCTCTGTTGGTTTTAAATATTTCTTACATAAATATAACTTTTTAAAAAGTTATAATTATTTTAAGAAAATCATATAAATGAAATTTATTATACTTTTTAATTTTTAATTATATCATATAGTATTTTTCATATTTTAAATATCTTTATAAAATCATTAAAATAAAAATTAAAATAATAATATAATTAAAAGTCCCATTAAAATAACTAATTAATAATTATTACTAATCTTATAAAACTCAGTTCACATATTTAATCTTTAATTTTCTCTCTTTCATGAAATAGAAAAATCAACTCAATATAGATTTAAATTATCTATATAGCATGTTTGGCCAAGTTTTCAAATCAATTTATTTGAGAAGTGTTTTTTTCTTCTAAAGTGCTTGTAAAAGTACATTCGGTGAGGAAAGGTTTATGTTTGGTCAATAAATTTAAAAATCACTTTTGAGCGACAATTAGTGTTTGGCCAAACTTTTTCAAAGTGTTTCTAAATGTATTTTTACAAAAATGTTGAGGAAAGCCTAACAGCTTACGAAAGCAGCATTTGCTACTCCTGAAAACACTTATTTTCTTTCAAAAGCTTGGCCAAACACCTCATTTTTTTAAAATGACATTTATTAAAGAAAACAAGCACTTTTGGTCTCTCGGAAACATGGTCAAACAGGCTAATAGTATAAAATAGTAATATATAAGAAATAATATATCATATATAACATATAATAGTGCAATATACTTAACATATAAGTATATGTATATGTATGTATGTGTGTGTTATGTGTATATATGTTCAAAAATTATATATTATATAAAATTTAGATTTAAAAAATAATAATATTAAAAAAAACAAAAAACCAATTTCCTATTTTATTTTTTTTAAAAAATATTTAATATATTTTAATATGTATTTAATTTTAATTATTAATTTTTTATTTTTTTTATTTTTTTTATTTTTTTTAGTTTTTTTATATTTTTTATTTTTTACCTTTTTTATTTTTACTGCTTATGTTATCAATATTGTTTGATTATAAATTATATAATTTAATAATTATATATTATCAAATATCTTACTCATTTACTAGTATTTAGATAACTTTCCCTTAAGGAACCTATTTGCAAAACCAACTGGCAATGAAAATTGGGTGAAATTAGGTGTAATTATACAGTTTGACATGTTTGTTTGACAAGGTAATTACATAGTCGGCCCGAAAATTTGATGTAATTGGAAGTAATTACACTCTTCCAATTCTATGAGGAGGTGAGAATTGAGGTAATAACATGGTGTTATTACAAGGTCACTTTTAATTTCTTTATTTTTATTTTTATTTTTAATTGGTACCCCAAATTTCTATTATTTTATTTCTTTTTAAATTTTTTATTTTATGTTATTTATCATTTATTTTCTTTCTTCTCATTTCTCAACCTTTACTTTTTGTGATTCCATGTAATTGCTAGTATTTTTTCATCTCTTATTTATTTTTTATTTTCTTCATTTAACATTAATGCATTATTAATTTTTGAATTAAAATATAATTTCATTGTGAATATTGAATTATGTTTGTTCTTTTTTGAATTATATTTACTTAAGTTATATTGCAACTTATTTTAAGTTATATTTGAATTTAAATTTTTTTTCTTACTATTGAATTTATGTTACATTTTCAGTTCTAATTTATTTTCTTACATAATATTGACTTTTTATTTCACATGACATGGTATTCATTTTTTAGTTAGAATTAATAGATAATTTTGTCAAATATTTAAATAATTTTTAAAAGCTTAAAAAATCAAATTTTAATAACGTTTTCAATTAAAATTATATAATAACAAACAAACCAAAGAAATTTTAAGAATTTAAAAATTAATTAAATTAAAATATTTTATTTTATAATTATCTTACAATCCTAGTGTGTTGGTAAATTATCAACTTATTAATTAAAAAATATATATTTACTAATTGATATATTTTTCAGAAGACGATATACTTTTTAAATACCTAATTTAAATATTATTTAAAAAAAACCCTTTTATGTAAATTTGTGGTCGAGTTTTTGTTTTGAATAATTGAAAATTTTAAAATTTTAATTTAACGGCGTAATTACACTTATCCAACCATGATTACACTTGTAACTACACACTATATCATGATAAACATATCATCATAATTACTAAATCGATATAATTACTAAATCGTATATAATTACTACTCTAATAATTTTAATTACACATACTTTAGAACAAACTTTATACATTTTGGTTGCTAGTGGTGACTGGTGTATTAGCAAACTCCATTGATTAATGCTTCAAATGATTACATATTAGTTCTCATATCACACTTGAAAACTTGCTAATAGGAATAGAGAAGAGACAAGACAGAAGAAGAAAAATAGATAAAAGGAAAAATTGGAAGTAAGATTTCAGTTGGAGAAAATGGTAACTAACAATAAAAATAAAGAAGTTAAATTCTGCTTGGTACTTTGGACCTAAACACATGTTGGGCCCTAAGAGTGGAGTTTGACCTGGGCTTCAACATAAAAGCACAATTTTTTGTATTTATTAAAAAAAAAGAAAATAGTAAAAAAAATCACAATTTTATAAATTAAAAAATAATATATTTTATCTTAGTTACATAAAGTAGTATTTTTTTATTTATTTTTGATACAGATTAATGAAAATTTTGAGTACTATATCAAAAATTTAAATCATAATTTTCTTCTATAATGACTCTATTTAATATCTAAATTAACTAAGCTTGCATATTTAATGGGAGAATCTCTCTTCATTTTGATCTCGATTTTTCTTAACTATATTTAGAAAAGTTTAAACAATTAATCCATATCTGTAAAAATTTCAAAAAACCGCCCAGATTTCATAGGAATTAGTATAGATATGAATTCGTATATTTTCGGATTTTTTCATTTTATTTATTGTATCATCGTTACGGATTTGGAATTTTTTTAATTTGTTTGGTTGTCCGGTCGTCGAAAAAGTGTCAAGTAGTTTTATACGATACTAATATATTGTATCATTAATATGAAAACAAAACATGTATCATAAAATGTGATAACTCAAATACAAGATGAACATTCTATATCATTTCTTTATCAGTTTATTAATGATTGATATATTTTAGTATTGTATCATTAATATGAAAACGATATTGTTCAAGTCGTTGGTTGTATCAAAAAAAAAAAGGAGAAAGAGAGTTGTATCATAGCATGTAATAAACATTGTCTACATCATTCTTCTCCGATCTATTATCGATTGATACATTTCGGTATTGTATCATTAATATAAAAATAAAACATGTATCACAAAATGTGATAACTATGATACAAGATGAAGATTGTTTTTATCATTCTATTATCAAGGATACATTCTGGTACATTATATATTTAAGCGATATGATACGTATCAAAAACATCTTGAAATCAAAATATAAGATGAAGATTGTTTGTATCAATATGTATCGGTATGATAAAAGCATTATGCTGTATTAACTCAACTCTAAAGCGGCAACCTCGGCACTATCAAATGTCTCGTCATACTCTAACATCATTCCTAGTAGAATCCCTTATCTCCACTTTGTGCAGATTCCCCACAGCCGCCTCCTAACCCCTCGATATGACTTCTCCTTAGCGACCGCTCCCGATTTCCCGACGGCTGGGATGTGAGCTGACTTCCTCTTCCTTAACGGGGAGCGAAATAGCGTAATGCAAAGTTGTTTCTCGAGTGGCGTTAGCAAGAATACCGAAGAAAGGAGCATCTCTTCGGAGTCATTAACGTTGAAAAGGAGAGAAGATGTGTTTTCTTCACCAAAAAGTTTGAATCCTTTTTTGCTTTCGAGAGATCTAAAATTCTGCATCCAGATCGTCGTGGTTGAGAGAGGGGGGTTAGGGCGAATTGCTGATTGTGGGAGAAAATCGGGTAAAAATTTTGAGGATTTGTGAGAGATTTTCGGTTGGTTACAATAAAATAAAAGGAGAGTAATTATGAGAGAAAATACGGTAATTTGAAAAAAGAGTCGAGAAAAATAGATACAACAGTAAATGTTTTTAAAAAAAAAAGGCAACTAGCTACTTTATGTAATTATTTTGCTATTCTTTTATAATTTTTGATAGATTTACTAATTATACGTAAATAAGTAGTAGATATTGCTTAATTATGTAATTTTCTTTTATACAGAACAACTGAAACATCTCTGGAAAGCAATCTTGGCACCAAGCTAAAACACAGAAATCAGGCAACTTCTGAAAATGAATCACTAAGATTCATCAACACAATATCCTTCCAACTCATTTTACAAAATTATCGATTGTGGCTCTTGATGAATGCTTATTGAGTAGTATTTTGCTTAAAGAATCTGATACTGTCAAAGTCATGTGTCACTTGTTGGCTCTTGAAAATAGAGCTAGAATTGCCAAGTTATTGTTGGATGAGAGGAAAAATCCGTTCCGTTGAGCTCATACGGCTGGAGATTCTCCTCAAATGTGTGTAGCACCAATAAATAGAATTGCCTCTATTGTACTAGACTTCACTGCGCAATCTGAAGAAGAGGGTGGTCGTAGTTATCATTTAGCATGCAGTTTCCCAGCTTGGCTGCAGGAAAGAGAATAGGTTTTGGGATCACAAATGATCATCCGTTCAGCTAGGCTTCCCTATTGCAATGTACTGGTTGAAGATTTAGTCTCAACCAAGATAGGAGCTCGTCGCAGAATGTGGCCATAATGGTGAAGAGCTACAACCTTCCCAATGATAATCCAAGGTGGGTGACTCCTAGCCGGTGAGGTCTGATGTCATCAGCAAGATTCTTCAGTTCTGCGAACACCTGAATGAATTACAAGGAAACTGTAATCAGCCATGCAAATCCCACATCCTCGTCATATTTAGATACTTAAATAGGCAGAAAAACATGTCTAAACTAGCAAGAATGACAAACTTCCTTTTCCTCCAGTTGTTTCAGATATTACGTCAATAAACAATATAATAACTTATTGTGAATGTTACCGCTCATCCTATTGCTTACCCGCATGATAAACACTACATACAGAATTTTCTGGTGTCTAAGTCACTTTTAAAGCTTTATCTCAAATAGCTTCTCCAAGTTAGAGATCTGAAACAACTTCCAACATATTTCTAGACTTCTTAATATCAAACATGTTGACTATATAACCAATAAAGTTGAACATGATGTGAACAGAGGTGGTAGTTTAACACAAGAGCTATGAATCAATGTTCTCTGAAGCTGTGGGTTGGCAATGTGGCAAAAGACCATCACAACATTTATCCAAAGACAAAAACATTGTTCTGTTTTATACCTACTAAGACCAAGCTTAAGAGACTATCAAATTTGTTCTAACGATGCCAATATACCCCCCAATTAGGGACCAAGGATCCTTGCACTAGTGTGTTGCAATATCTGTGCAACTTTAAAGTGCTGTCTCAATTGGAAGGTCACATCAGAAAAATATCAAAATTTGAGGGAAAAAGTAGAGGTCTTTTTGGCAGAAGAACCATTTGTTGTAACATCACTCTTTCCTGATACCTTTTTGAAACCTTCTATCATCAAATTTAATGATCGTCAAGTAGCATATCTAATTTCTCAGGAAGGGGTTGAAATGTTTCATAAAGCAAGAATACTCATTTTAAACATCCTCTCTAAATGCATGCGTGCGAGTATTTTGTTCCAATTTCTCACTTGCAGATATCAAATGTGAGTGATTTGTTCTCAAAGGTAGCTGGCAAAGCAAGAACATGAGCAAATAATGAAGGAATACATGAAAGAAGCAACTAGACTTGCCCCTGTGCGTTGCTGGTGTTGTCCCTAGTTCAATGGCGGCAACTGGTGTATCAGTTGGCAACCCATGATGTATGAGCTTTGAGGCCAGGGAAGGAAGAGTTGACAAACCCCTTATAAGCAACTAATGTAGAGTCAGAGGTCGGCTGCATTCTCTGCAACAAAAAGCGGGTCTGTTCCTCCTTTTCTTGAGTGACCAGTGAGAAACCTAACACTATTTGCGACACCACGATGGGTTAACGGAATTTAACTCTGCCGATAGCCAGATGCTGCAGTAATACCTGAAATGAAATGACCAGAATGAGGCCTACCTCAAGTTGTGTATGGCAGAATCAGATTTCACTTCTTCCATCATATATCTACTCATACGACACATAGCAACCCACTCTCACCTATAAACAATTTACAGTGGAAAGTGCAGATGGAGTCTGTCAGCAAATTAAATCCTTTTAATCGAAAGGAACCATCAATGACCATAATATTCAGTAAACATACTACACAAGTGATTTTGAGTGTTGGCAGATCGTCAATAGCTACGTTTGGAGAAAAGATAGTTTAGCTTATGAATCAGCTCATAATAAGTTAAGATGCAAGTTTTCAAGAGAGAATCTGTAAATTTCTTTCAGGATAACTAATGTCCTCTTCAACAGATGCCAAGATATAAATTTTGGCATCTAAACTGAGAAAAATCTTGCAAAGAGAGAATATATTTACAGAAAAAGACATGATTTACTTTGAAGTTGCAAGCCTATGCTTAATACAGAGACTTGCTTTTTGTTCCCTAAGCGAATACTGAAGAAAATATACTTTATTCTACAAGTTTATTCATGCTCCTTCTCTAAACTGAAACATCTCTTCATGATTAAGGAATATTTTCAGCGAGATGAAGTTGCAAGCCAAACAAACTAAATGACACTTCGGAAGATTTATATTCTCGGTTTGATAGCTCTATCAAGTTCTGCGGGATTCACAAACTTATCATACCTGGAATAACTTTAACTTGGATTCCCTTTTGTTGAAGAAAATCCATTTCTTCTCCACCCCGTCCAAATACCTGATAATCCAACAAATGCTCCAAACTTTCAACTCTGGAATTGTAAAATCAACTATATATAAATTTATAGGCATACATCAAACATCTATGTCGGAGACATACCAATGGATCACCGCCTTTTAGTCTCACAACATTTGCCCCAGCTTCTGCAAAACTCAGAAGCAACTCATGAATTTCTTCCTGCAAATGCAATACAGGTAGATGTCATAAGGAAATTGCAAGCTGGCTTGTTATCATGATGACACGCAGAAGATGAACATTCAGCTAAAAAGCTTGTAGCATTTAGATTTTCAACCATCAATACCACTAGTAATGCACTTACTAAAGTATACCATTTGAGGCGTGAGATTTCATATCTAGGCTAATTCAGGTCCACTAAAACACAGAACAGCGGAAAGGCTATAGTTCTTCCACCATTACAATAGAAGCCAATTTATCAGAATCCACTATTGCATTTCAGAATTATATATATTCTTATTGAGAAAACCCCAGCATTGTAAAAACAATGGTCGGAAGCACAATTTCTCTGTAAAGTTCTTTAAAGTGTTCATGTAAAAACGAGTTCAGTTTCTAACCATCCTAAGTTTTCTAAATGATTAGTTCCCACTAAATTCAAGGCCAAATGTTTACAAAAATTTGACAACAAAAGCATCATTCCACTTGAAGGAATCATGCATCAATGCAAGAATTAAGTTGTCTATCCAAGAGCCAATATCACCTAAATTTACCAAGTCTTTTCAACTTTATATCTATTCAGTCCATCTCAAGGAATCTAAATCTCCAAATCAAACAAACATAAGCTGAAATGTTGAGAAACAACAAGAAATTGCACAAACCTGAGTTCTGCTATGGTAACCAGCAGTTTTACCAACATAGAGTAGTCTAGCATCAGGACCAACCAAATCCAAGACTTCATTAGAAACCAATCTATCATACAACAAAAGATCAGCATTCTGAATAACTCTCAAAGCCTTAACAGTCAACAACTCAGGGTCTCCTGGTCCAGTACCCACTAAGAACACATTCCCAGGCCCTCTTCTATCACAGCCTCCTTCTCCTTCTCTCTTCTCCCTCAAAACCTGAAGCATTTTCTTCAGCTCAGGCAGCTGCAAAGCTATGTCATAGTCCCTAACATAGCTGGAGTAAAAAAGAATTGGGCAAGAACCAGATTGCTCCAATTCGTTCTTGTAAATCCAACTGTCCCTTTGGTATCTCTCAATTGAATGCTTCTCAGTAAAGGGGAAAGAAGAATGTGATCATAGTTGATACAGCAAACAGGATTAATGCCAAAAGATTTGATTTTTCTCAATTGGGTTGCTACAGAAGAAGAAGAAGAAACTGAAGGAATTCTACTCACGAGCCATACCCCCTTTTCTTTCAAGAAGATGAGGACACCACAATGGCAGTTAAAGGTGTAAAACTTTTTCTCTGAAAAAATGTAGACTTCAGAGGAATATATATACACACACTACTATGTGAATGTGCCCAAAAGGGGCTATTTGGGTTTGAATTTGGGACCTTTAATTGCTGAGCTTTAAAGGTCATGAGAAGGCAATTTCAGTAGCTTTTGATGCTTTGAAAGGGACAAGCATCCTTTTGGGGGCTTTTATCTCGCTCTATTAAAGGAACAGATTCTTTTTTTCTTATATGATGAAAAACAAATCAATATAAAACAATAAATTAAGAAACACTGAAATTTCAAGAGATGTGTGAAGAAAAAATGAAACAACTTGGGGCTATGATGGGTAGAAAAGCCAAGTAGGACCTGAACTTGACCTTTGGAAGAAGCTGCGGATGAAATAGAAAAAAAAGGAAAATGAAAAGCGGCTAAATGGGAGAGGCGGTGGAAGGGGGCGAATTTGTGCGGGTCTGTATGAAGGCCTCAATTTCGACCAAAATTCATTCAATTAAAATTATGAAATTACCTTGCGAATATCAATTAAAATTAAAATTAAAATTACTAATTTAATGTATGCGTGTATATATATATAATTATTGAAAAGTAATAATTTATGTCATAAATATTGTAATATTTATTTAATAATATAAATAAATATTAAAATCTTAAATATGTTATTATTTATTTATCTTATTTGATAATTCTTTATAAGATATTATTAATTTTTATATTTTATTGTTTTGACTATTTTATCATGATAACAAACTTATTGTCTTCATTAATAATTTTCTTGAAAGTGTTGTGTCGATCAATGTGAGACCCGGAATATTTCATTCGCACTTCAAAAGATAAGAAACTTGAGTATAGAATCAATCAATGAAAAAGCTGATTAAAATGACATTACCAATACGATTATGATTTTGAAAAAAATAATAAATAATAATTTTATTTATTATAAAAAAATTAATGAAAATAAAATAATCAATCAATATTTTTAAAAATCTTAATACTTTTTAATATAATTTACATATATAAATTACAAGAAGATCAGGAGGAGTACTAATTAATTAATATGTTATCATAGAGTAAAACTCACGAATAGTATATTCAGTGCATATAACTTGATCTATCTTTAAATTCACAAAATATTTGGTTCCATTTGTCAATCCATTATTCCATTTAGGATAATTATGTTCACTAAATTAGTATTTTTAAAGGCTTGTAGGACAAGTTTGGGAATGAGATTTGAGTTATCTATCGAGAATATTTTTAGTGCGCAAATGAAATGTACAAATCTATAAAGCGTGAATCGAAATTTGAGCGTAAAGTGTAAGTCTCGAGAGTTAAATTTGATTTCTATCGTTTTAAAAGCGTTTTTTCTATAAATCATATTTTTTATTATAGAAGTAATAATATTTATACTTTATGCTATTATGTTTTCATATTGTAGTGATTTTTCCTAAAATAGTTTAATAAACAAAGCAACTCTCGTATTGTAGCGATTTTTTCCTAAAACTAATTTTGTTACCGCAGCGTCTCATGTAGCGTCCAAATATTAATAAAGAATAAATTTTTAAAAATAATATAAATAATATTTAATTTAATTTTGTTACTTGATTATTGTTTGTTGAATTTAGAAAGTGTTATAAACATATTTGTATTATAGTGAATGTCTATAAATGTATTTGTATTGTAGTGGATATATGTGTTTATATTATAGTGACTATCTTTTGGAGAAAAAAGTTAGGAGGAATTATCTTTATAAATAGAGGGGTTAAACTCATTGTATTTAAATACCGTCAAAGAGAAATAAGAACTTCTCCTTCTCTCTTCGCTATGATATTCTTGTTCTTTCTTTATTATTTCATAACACGTTATCGGCACGATGCTCTTATTATGTTCCAACGATCGCCTTTTCAATTGTGGGATGTTCGAAAACGGTTCATGTTTTCCAAGCAGATCGAGATATTCTCATAGTATTTGGTATGTTTCTTGATACGAATGCATGAGACTTACTTTGTTATATCTAGATATAAGGAAGGTGGAATATATATCTTTATGTTGTATTCAAGTTTGAGTGTTGACTATTTGTGAATTTGAAATAACTTAGTGCTTATATATGTTAACAATTTCATAAAAATACAAATGATAGTCAATTAAGCATATAGAAATATCTAGCACAAAAATATGAAATATTATATTGCTTTTTTGAATGTCTTTGCAAAAATATTTAACGGTATAATGTGAGTTGTTCTTTATGATTTAGTTTTATTACCTTTGCATATCATATTCTACCCATTTATTTTAAGCTTTACAATAGAGTCGGATATTTGAGATCGGTAAATTGTACAACTTTTAAGCCGAGTTTCGACCTAACTTGAAACTTATTCTTTGTAAAAATTATGTGTGTGAATTATAGTACTGGAATAAGAATTTCGTAGATAAATGACTTTGAAAAACGAGTTGTATTTATGAATCCTCTACGCTTTTTCAGGCACTCACTTTGAGCGATCTAGGTAAGAAAAATTAAAAAATTTCTTTTTCGAAATATGTATTACTTAACCACATGAATGATATTCCTTTGGTGATACTGTTGCTCTACAACTCTCACCGAGTCTCAAAATTTGAAGGTGAGGATATTATTTTCTCTTTATTTTAATATTAACCTTAAAACTTGATTTCGTTGCCCTTTAAGTTCGGGCAAGAACTACCTTTCATGGGTGTTGGATGCACAAACCCATTTGGATGCAGTGGTTTTGGAGACACCATTGAAAAGTGAACATAAAGCATCAAATCAAGATCGTGCTAAGGCTATGATATTTTTGCGTCATCATATTGACGGAAATTAGAAAGTGAATATCTCACGATTAAGGATTCACTTGTTTTGTGGAATAACCCAAAAAAGGTATAATACTGAAGATGATCGTAACCAAAGGCACGATATGATTGGATCCATCAAGACTATAAGTCTGTTATGAGTATAGCTCATCAACGTTCGAGGTATTTCTAAGTTGAAACTATGAGGAGAAACTATTAATGATGTTGATATGATTAAATATGTAATTAGTAGACAAAATTAATTGAGAGCTCAGAAGAGCTAATGCGTTACTATCCGAATGAATGAAATTATTGTAGTAAGTCTCAAAAGGAAACTTATAAGTTTCAAAGATACTAAAAAAAATTGAGACTATAAATTATGTGAAGATCTAATATCTTCGTATTACCTGGTGGAAGCGAGGTTATAAATATTTATCTAAAAGATTACCCACCGTTTTTTGTTTGTAGTACATAAATATGAGTATGACAAAATCACATACAAAAGTAAACTAGAAGTTTATTAAAATAAAGATAAGTTGGCATAGCGGTTGACCATCCCGGTTCAAATGCTTGATGCAAAAATAGTGAGAATTCACGTGGCTATATGTTGAAGAAATAAAAGATTCTTCAAGAATTCTCTTTTGTTGCTTGTTACAAATAGAATAGTCTTGATCGGCTAAGATTGGAATTATATTACCTGAAATTTTGGAACTTATAAAAGGGTGAATATGGACCCGTTCACCGCCATATAAACCTTTGCTATTATATAATTTAATAGATGCATCTATGTTATGGTCACATGTGCTTTGATAACAACTTGCAATTGGTTCTTACAAGGTTTTTTACTCGAATTGTTAAATTAAAAATGCAGTTCCAAACTATAAAATCATGTTGATAATGCTGGTTCATATCTAAGTTGGTTTAGCAAAAATTGTATGTCTCCGATTATAGCTAAACCATTGGTTATGAGAAGACAACTCCCAAATAAAATTTGGTATGAGATATGTTTATTTAACATGTAGCAACGCCCAGATGCATCAAGCCGACAAGGTTCTCCTATCACAATTGGTTCAAGGTCAAGAACCAAAATAAGTCCATCTAAAAATTTAAATGTGCGGTATATGATTCAATTTCTCACCACAACGACACAAAGATGGGTTCCCAAATGAGCTTGGGAGTAAATGTTAGTTTTCTAACATTAGGGAAGAAGTGATATGGTAAAATTGAGTGTGAGATGAGTTATTTAGATCCTCGGGAAAAAAAAAATGTAAACTTAAAGTTCAAGAGATAATTCACTTGCAAAATATTGCAAATTAATTGTCGGATGTATTTCTTGCGACCCTATTTTATAATTCGGTTTCAAATGTTCCAATGAAAGATCCTTGAAGGACAGGATCTATGAGGCACAGCATGATAGACAAACAGTTCCAAATATAAAACTTTTGAAAGAAGGAAAGGAGCAAAATGATTAAGATGGTCATAATGATGAGGCAAGTGTTTTAAGAAAGTACTACGACACAACACTTCATAAAACCTTGTAAAAGGTTTGAAGCTCCTGAAAATGATGAAAAAAATAAAGATCTCAATAAGTTATATCACATTGGAGGCCCGATATCAAAATGATCATTAATGATACCTTTGATATAATGTAACACTCAATATTATAATATTGACGAGAATCTTGAATTCAAATGTTGTCAAAGTATAGACCAGAGATAAATGATTGGTCAAATAAAAATACTTAATTCAAGTATAATGCCGGTGAGTATAAATGGAATCTTGTGGCATAAAGATTTTTCCCAAATCGACTTTATTATATGGAAGTCCTCTGTGGTAGATGCAATTATTTTGAGTTACTCATAGAATACCAATATATGAAAAACTTGATATGCGTATAATGAAATTATTTTCATGTCTAGATAGACAGTGAAGGATATATGAAAATCCTTGAAGGATTTAAAAGAGCAGAGGAAAATTTGGTCTTGAAGTATCATATATTAGTGCAACTAGTGCACTAATGTATCTTCCTAACACTGAACTGATATAGCCTTTTCGGTCAATTTGTTAGCAAGATATAGTTTTATCCTACTAGGAGACATTGGAGATAGGATCAAACATGATGCGGCATCTAGGGACTACCGACATAAGCTTATTTTATTATAATTGAGTCCTGATCTTGTTGGTTATCTTGATCACGGGGTATTGCTCGACTACACAAGTTCGATCTCAAGCGGCTACATGTTCATATGTGAAGGTACCACTATATCTTGAAGATCTACAAAAGCGAGTCCCTCATAGCTAGTTCATCAAATCAAGTAAAATTCATTATTTTGTAGCCTATGATACTTTGCAATTAAACTTGTGAAGCAGTGAGCCCACACGCCAATTTGCTCGACCTTCCACTTCTCTCAGTCATCTAATTAGTCATAAAATTATCATAAATATGTTATAAAATTAATAGAAGAAATAGATCTTAGTCAATATTATCAAAAGAAAAGAAAAAACTGAACGGAAGAATAAAAAAAGGAACAACAAAATAATAAGGAACATAGTTAAGTTATTTTATATATATGTACTAATATAATAAAATATAACTGAGTTTCCTTTTATAAGTACGAAAATCTGCCAGTTCATCCTTACTGAACCCATGCTCAATATCAGCATCCTCATTTTAAATTGCTGCTTTACTCCTCATGAATCAACTTTACTAGGTGAATCCGAGCACGGGCCCAATAATTTATTATGCTATATTATACGTTTTTGTTTTAATTTACTTGGTTTTTATTATTTATTGTAAAACATTATCTCCTTTCAATTTACAACTAATTTAACTCACATTTTTATTTCAATTTATAAAAAAAAAAAAACCCCAAAAACCAAAAAAAATATTATTAATTTTTTTAATTTTTTTAATTTTTTTAATTTTTTTAATTTTTTGTTTTTGTTATAATATATTTAAAATCTTAAATATTTTAAAAAAATTCCCTTCAAATAACGAGTAATGTAATGGATACACATTGTGGAAGCAACTCATATAATAAATTCACATATTTCGCTAAATTCCACTATTCTAATGCTCAAATTATAAAACGATACCACTTTTTGTCTGTGGACTAATAATTATATGTCATAGTATATGCTCTTATTTCAATCTATTTGATTTTGTAATCTATCTCCTACAAATTTATAAGTAATTTAACTTAAAACTTCTTATTTTAAAAAAAGCAAAAAGTACAAGTTTGATTTAAAAAAAATAAAAAAAATAAAAAAAATCATAAATTTTAAAAACATCTTCGTTTCTTTTAAAATATTGGGTACATTGCATAATGATAAACAACTCCAAAATAAGAAAACACCAAATAACAAATACAGAATAGTAGAAGCAACTTAGAAAATGAATTTCCATATTCTGTTAAATTTACTATGCTAATACTAATTATATAAAAATAATTAAAAAGTTGATACTATAAAATATGTGCAAATTTTGCATATACAAAAGATGAATTATAAAAAGTGGCAGGGGGTCCACGTGGGGTCTAGTGAATTGATGCTCTAGTGAATTGATGCTGAGGAAAAGTATTGATGAGTGATGTCAAATGGTTGTAAGCTAAGGGCAAACTGGTGAAAATACCTAAATGATTTTACTGAAGCTACAGTAAAATATTTTAATAACTGATAAAATTGATTTATTATGATATAACTACCAAAATACCCTTGAACACAAAAGCTAAATAAGTGACCATGAAATAGATAGCTGAAGCAGGGGGGCGGAGCTAGAGGAGCCCGGGGTTCATCAGAATCTCCTTCGTCGAAAAATTACATCATATATATACAGTTAAAATTTTACTTTATGTGTGTATATATATTATGAACTCTTTAGCACAAGCCAAAGATCTAATTCAGTGGTAAAGGGGTTCATACTTTCACCCAGCGTGTATGGGTTGATATTTTGAACTTCCTTGATAGAAATTCTGGCTCCGTCACTGACCGAAACAGCTAAACTGCTGCTTCTTATATAAGAGAAACTTTACTAGTATCTCTATCTTAAATTAAATACTCCCAAATTTTTTTGAACTTTCTAACAGGCCAAGATGTGCACAAAGTTTCGTGTTTTTGAATTTGGCTGAATTTTTGAATATTGTCTTCTACTTCTTTAACTTTCAGAAAATTAGAGCACCTTAAGCTTTACCAAGTACCTGGTGACCAATAACCTCCCAATATGTAAGTGGGCTTTCCAATCTGAATCACAATAAGCAAGAAATCGACTTACATTTTCATCGGACATGATCGAGTATATAGATCTAATCATGATCTCTTTATGTATCTTACAACTTAATTTAAGAGGTGTATCAATATGTGAAATCTTGGGATAATGTATACACTGGTTCCCGTCATAGTAACGTAGAATAATTTTTCTATCAGTTTATAATAATTAAGTAGGTCAAAATTCTTGAATATCTCATCTGAAGCTAAATCTTTATTCTTTTTAAACAAAACATAAAAAGCAATGGACTAGGTTGGTTTTCTCTGGATTCTTTGAATCGATTCAGTCCATCGATTTCTCTCTCAATTTTTGTCCTGTCCTTAATAGTTACATATGTATGTACAGATGAATCTGTATGTTAATATATGATATGAATAAATCAGTTCAAATGGTGTTATATCATTTCTCTTCTAAGCGAGAGATGTTTTGCTCCATTTGCCAATCAGCTGACTTTTATTCACTTGTTGTTTCGTTATTGCATCTTTTTCATGTGTGTACTATTTTGCAAGTAATCAGTAGTCAATAAACTCTTCTTTTTTTAATTCAAAATGATGCCTTGTTTTTTAAATCTTATTTTATCAAAACATCAAAGGTATATTCGAGGACTCACTCACATTTACTTGTTTATTAGGACTTAGGAGTATTGTTTTAGGTATATTGTTGACTAAAATGAAAAAGACTTCATACTTAAATCATAGCCCAAGTCATCTAACTTATTTTGAAATAGCAGAGTGTTTTACGAAAACTAATAAATGTCAATTTTGAATGACGATAAATTTGATGACAAATAAAATGTACTAAGATAAGCATAATATTTAATATGACTGGCACAAGTAACCTACTGAAAAAACTAATAAAAGGGATAAAACTATTGAGAGAATAATCTCCTCTAAATAAGACCACAGGCGAATTTATAATTTTTAGAACATGGATGCACCACTAAAAAAAAAAAAAAAAAAAAGGTTATATTAAATGGGAATTGATNATATTAAATGGGAATTGATCCCAAGTACTCAAGGTAAATGGCTCAACTTTTAACCAAGCACATCATTTAGCCTTCTTGTAGCATGAATGTCAGCATGTAATATTTTATCAATTTTAAAAAATATATACATAAAATATGTAGCTTTACGGAGAGACATGGGTTCACGTGCCCAAAAATTCTACATAAATTTGCCCCTGAACAAGACCCTTTAATGATTACATTGTCGATGTTATTGTGTTAAAGAGATCTTCTATTTATAGAAGTCCAGACTTTATCTTCCAAGAAAAGTATAACTATGGTGAGTAGACCTTATCCCAAAAAAAAAAAATAGTTTCTATCCTATTATTTGAAGTACAATACAATTGTCACGTAGAATTCAATTAAGATTGAAAATTGAGTACAAATTCTAACAAATCAAACACACCTTAATGAGTAATTCGTGTATTAAAATTCATCAAGTGATACTTTTTAAAGCTCTTTTAGACTAAATTAATCACTCAAATTTATTGAATCAAATATATAATACAAGAATATTTGTAAAAGTAGAAATTAAATTTGTTCATTTTTCCCACACACGGTAGCGCTACAATAAGGAGTTGTTCCGGAGAGACAAACTACATTAAGGCGGAGCAACTTGGATCCCATCTCCATACTACAAGCGCGAAAGCTGTGAGTTGATAGGGAAGTAAGAAACAGGAATTGGAGCACTTGATCTTGATGATGATTTCTTTTTGGTCTTTGCACCTGATGATTTTGACTTGTTAATATCACAAACTCTTGATGATGAAGAACAACCTGCAACACTCCCACTGAAACAGCTCAACAAACCTGGAAAATATGCCATTTCTTTTTTTCTTTGCCTAATAAATTAAAAGAGAAGCTAATTAATGGTGTATGTTTCTTTTGATTTTTGTAGCTAGTGAGAGCTAATATAATAGAACCCACCAGAAGAAGTATATATAGGGAAATTTAATTAAAGATTCTACAGTTTATTATGTGACTTTGCTATTCTTGTTGATCAAGTAAATTAAACAACATCGTTATCGATCATCACCTCCATTTATTTTCCTTTTAAGTCGCTATCATCCCTCTGTAGCTTCCTCCTGCTTTCCCAGATTTTTCTTTTTTTTGACTTTCGGTTATATATGTTGTGGACTATATAATAGATTTGGGAAGTAGAATAGTAGCTAATTAATAACCTATTTGCTTAAGTTTTTTAAAGGTAAAAGTGATTATTTTTAAAAAGTATGAAGTTTTGTCAAATTTTTGAGCGAAAATAAGTGTGTTTTTAAGAAATAACAGAAACTGTTCTCAGAAATTATTATATGGGTAGCATGGAGGTTACGATTCTTATTAACCGCACAAAGTTAATCAAAATTAAACTCTTTTTTTCTTTTTTTACCCATTCCTAGGAGCTCTCACCCTTTTTGCTCCCTTAATAACTCAATTCCACAATTAGAGGTGGAGGAATGCTTACCATCTGAGCAATCTCTTTTGTCAATCAAATTAAACTTAAAAAAAATTAATCTAATCCAAATCTACTTAAATTAAAATTATAACTTTTTTCTAAAAATCAAAAAAATTTATATTTAATTTGAATGAGTCGAATACCGCCAAACTCCTAATATTCATAGCAAGAGCATATGATTGATTAATAAATAATCCAATTAAATAAACGCACGTTATTTTATATTATATTATATGTTACAATAAGAAGGAAGCAGACGCAACGCAAGTTGCGCAGGTCCATTTTCTTGCTTGGCAAGCACTGGCCTTTGTCTTTTTGTTGAACCTTTAAGCGACATATTTGACCAATTGAATTTCGAGGTCTCTGAGGTTGAATTTATTTGGCTGCTTCTTTTTTTAATAAATAATTTTTCTGTTGCATTTTCTCCTTAATTAAAAATAATAATACATCCAAACATAGTTTTTACTAATTAGTTAAAATACATATGAATTTAGGAAGGTCAAATACGCAAACTTGCACAGGTTAATTAATTATTCAATCATTTTCAAGCTGCAGGGTTCATAATTTTTATCATGCGTTTTTTTTTTCAATGAGCTGATTTGGTAAAAAATAAATAGGAAAATCATGTTTTATAACACAAATTTTTCACAATGAGAAAAACTTCTATTTCTAGTAATACGTGCTTGTATATATAAAAATTGATTAAATTAAATATTCCGTTTAATTATAATTAGTGGAAATGATGACATGAGGTAAGCACTCAAGTCATCCTTTTATAAGAAAAGTCCATAATTTTGAAACTTCTCCACTAAATAATGAAATTATTGCCTCCCTTTATAATAAAGTATTATTTCCCCAAAATTTAGTGAAACAAAAAATGGCAGAGGTGAAAGTTCATGGTATTTTTGCAGGGCCCTTTAATAAAAGAGTAGAATTAGCATTGAAAATCAAGGGGGTGGAATATGAATACATAGAAGAAGATAGGTGTAATAAGAGTGCTCAACTTGTAAAGTATAATCCAGTTTACAAACAAGTTCCTGTGCTTGTGCATAATGGGAAGCCAATATGTGAATCACTCATAATTCTTGAATATATTGATGAGATTTGGCAGCAACACACTCTTCCTCTCTTGCCTAAACATCCATATCAGAGATCCATGGCTCGTTTCTGTGCTAAGTTAATTG